>SSNP01000116.1:998752-1027235 GCA_006937955.1 Pachypanchax playfairii | reverse complement strand
CTATCTATCTATCTATCTATCTATCTATCTATCTATCTATCTATCTATCTGTCTGTCTATCTATCTGTCTGTCTATCTGTCTATCTGTCTGTCTGTCTTGGTTCTTCAGTTTTATGTTGTGACAGATGCATGGATGGATGTCTTATGATGTTCTTGTAGTATCTCAGCCTCTAAATGTCCTCAGGTGTCCTTGTGTTAAACTGCTCCCACACCTGTTCCTCATCTGTAATTAGCACATCTTTTGTCACTTACTAATCACCTGTACTTGAGTCTGTACTTTATTTATTGGTTTTTCTCACTTTTTATAGATTTTCTCTGTTCATCCTGCTATTTTGCCACTTGTTCCTCTTATTTTTCTTATTTAATATTATGTATAAATATAAATAAATACTGTGTAGTCAATTATTAACTAACAAGGGCTGCACGGTGGTGCAGTCGGTAACATTGTTGCCTTGCACCAAGAAGGTGCAAGTCTGGGATCTTTCCGCATGGAGTTTACATGTTCTCCTAGTGCATGTGTGGGTTTTCTCAGGGGCTCTGGCGTCCTCCCACAGACCAAAAGTGTGCCTATGCTCGATATGCTTGGTAACTCTAGTCCTAGCTCAGGTGTAATTCTGCTTCTCGTGAGGTGACAGCTGGAGATATGCACCAGCTCCCCTTCACCCTGAGTTGGACTCAGCGAGCACAGATAATGCCTGACTGATAGAATTAACAGTTTCTGATGATGTTCAGCAATGAAGAACATGTTGTATATATTTTTATTTATTTTAATGGCAGCCTTCCTCCTCCACTGCTTTCATGTTCAGTTCTGTAAGTTTTACCATTTCAGCTGAAACAGAAAATGATCATGGCGAGAAATGTAGCGTTAGTGTCTTTGAAAGAACTTCTTACACTTCAATAAGGATGTAAAACACAACTTCTGCTGTCTTTTGTGTCACATCTCTTTTATGTCATACTCCTCAAAATTATGGGTAAAAAATGAATTTGACACTTTTTATGAGCGTTTACTTGTTCAACCTGCAAAAAGGTTCATGGTTCATGTACAAAAGTTTCATGTTGATAACGGGATCATACAGCTTGGTTTGTAAACTACGCAAGTCTCACATGAACATGGGGTCTTTCTGACTCACCTTTGAAATATTTGCCAAACTGTGCCACTTGTGGGAACGTGTGTGAGTGCAAGTATTGTCTGAAGGTCTGTGGGTTAAGTCATGGTAATTTTCTCATTTCTCAGATATCTTCATTAAGAGCTCAGCCCTGCTTCATTAAGAAGCTTGTTCATGCGTCCTACCCCCGAAAAAATACTTCATACATAAAATCCCTAATTTCCTGCCTGGGTGTGGGTGAGTAATTGAATCACTTCCCGCTGAGGAAAGATAAGGACCGCTGAGGAGGTGTTCTCACAGACTCTGAGCCAACACAACCACAAATATTAGCGGAAAGCCGCGACTTGCTGTGAGATTTTGGATAAGGTGTGTTTGGATTGAATGATGCAACATGTTGCAAAAGTAATATCAAGCAGCAAGATCCAAATGTTTGCTCAGCTCCTGGTGGACTTGGAAAACTATCAGCATAGAGACGAGTCGTGGTTGATCAGGCGGATTGATACAGCAGCAGCAAAGCTCAGTGGCATCGTTATACGGCGTTGTTTGGTTGAAAAAAGACCACAAACTAAACAAAGAATTTAAAATCTTTCATCATAGCATCCTTTTATATTAATTGGACATTTTTTAGCACTAGCTGTTGAATAATACCTGAAAGGTCCCATAAAGATCCAAACTATTGATAACGTCATGAAACGCTACTTCAAAATACCAAAAAAATCCCTATAAGGATGAATTTAAGTCTCTATGGTAGAAAAAAAATGCATGGTGTTGAATCATTCTTCATAAAAATCTTTGAACTTTTCTTCCTTTAGTTGTTGATTAAAACAAACAAACAAACAAACACAAAGCCAAGAAGAGTTTTCCTCTAAAAATTAATGCAACAGGTCTTTTTTCATGTTTTGTGTTTCACCCAACAGGGTTCTTCAATTCTGATAAAAATTTAAAGGTCCTGCATCCTGCTGTTTTGCTGCTTTCAACATCTGGGATCGGCACATATACGAATGCTAAAATGTTTCCTTTGGTGTTATATAGTCTTCATTTGTCGTGAAATATAACTTATATTCTTGAGTTATTCTCAGACCAGGAGATTACTTAAGATCCCGTCTCTCCTCCAGCCCCCCCCACTAGTGAGTGCTGCCCCTCGAGCTGCCTGAATAAAATAGTGAATAGATTCCTGTGACTCTCGCAGCCAAATGCACATTTTCACCAAGACATTTTTATAAAGTAAAATACTACAAATGGTGGTGTTTGGTGTCTTGCTTAAGACTCTTGCTGCTCAGTGCATGTGTGTTTAATCTGCAGGGGCAGCGCAGACATGCTGGGCAGGTCCTGGTGTAACATTGTTACATCACTATGTTACAGTCAGTCATTTTCCAGGAGAGAGTGGAGCAGCTGCTCAGAGCTCAGGATTCAGGAAGATTACTGAGAAATGTGTGTATTAAGCTAAAAAACACTTTAGGTTTTTTTTAATAAGGAAATAACAACCTTGTTAAAAAGCTCCAAAAAGGTGATTTTGCATGATATTGGATCTTTAAAGTTTCAGGTTTATATGGAGACATGAAAGAGTTCTAGAGCCCAGTTGCCTTTTTAAAAAATAAAAACTCGTCAACTTGTTATACAAATATTTATGAAGCTCTTTTGTCTTATGTAATACTTTCCTGTACATTTTTATCACAATGGATCAAATGGAGTCAAACTTTACGAAAATTTGTTATTGTTAATAATATCATCCATGACGCAGACACCTTGTCTTTTAAAGAGGCCCTTCCATTAAAAACAGTTTTTCTGAGGTTTCTGTTGAATATTTTAGCTCCACAGGTGTTCCTACCTTCATTGTGGGTGTGAAAACAGGTCAACAACTTCTCTTTCAGTTTTATTCTCTCAAACTAGTGATAAAGGTGGTGATAAAACTCAAATCTGAACGGCCTGTATCTGTTTCATCACAACTCCTTTGTTCGTTAGTATTCATCAGCTCCTGCAGTTGAAACCACGCCTAGCATGCTGCTGGCTAAAAGCTGTAGCATAAGACGTATCAAACAGGAAGACACGACGTCTGACGTTGCCATGCGCAGCGGGGCAGGAAACAGTATACCTTGCTCTAGGCTAGTTTTTAAGCTAATCTAAGTCCAGCAAATTCAAATAATGAATATGAACGAGCTGCTGGTGAAGCAGCCTGACAGAAGGAGCCGGAACCACCAGAATTATAATGCAGAGAGATTGAAAGGTCTGTTAATCAGTGTTTCCTGACGTTTTTTAGATATAAAATGTTTCATATTACAGGTTAATACTTAAGAAATAACCACAAAGTCATGAAATTTGTATGAAATGGCTTCTTTAAGACTTAACATTTTCCTTTTTGATCAGTCATATAGTTATGGGTTAGCTTATGTTAGCCTGATCCATCCCTTTAGTTATGCTACTACAGACTCAGACTGCTGAAGGACATACTGACCACATTTCTTCTCTCTGTTGTCTTTACTTTGTATTTATTGTTATTTCTGACTTTAATTTTGTCTATCTTTACATAGAAATGACAACAGGTCCAAATCCTTCCGTCTTCTCAGACCAATCTGTCAAGGCAGAAGCTCATCCTGGTTCTGGTTCTGCTGCAGGTTTCCTCCTGTTAAAAGGGAGTTGTTTCTTTCCCCGGTCTCCCTGTGCTGTTCAGGCTTGAGGATTGTGTTAAACTGATTAATCAACCCAATCTACTAGTTTACTTGGATAAGAAACATTTTACTCATGGGCATTTTTTAATCCATTTAAACTGATAATAGAAAGATTAGATTGAACTGTTTGTACATAATTTGCTTTGAATCTGGAGCTGTTATGTAAACTGAACTTGTTGCTTCTGTATGGTGCTTTCAGATGATTCTAGTTAGACATAAATAAAAAGAACTGAATTGAACTGACAGTTAAAATCACAAGTCGACATCACAGCAAGCAGCTCAATAGGACCACGCGTTGGGATTCATCAAGATGTTCAGTCAGAACTGATGAGTCTAAGTACCTTGTAGAAAGTGCGAGCGATGATGAAACTATAGCTGTAGACAGTTTTTCTTTTGTATCTCTCAACCCAGTTTTTTTCTGACCTCTCCAGGTAAAATTAACGAGTAAGTCTCCGTGTGTTTTCAAGCATTTATTGTTTCTGCATAATTTTAGATACTCTTCAGGTATTATGGGCTTATATATTTATGTAAAATAATATTAAGATGTCTCTGTTTTCCTGACAGCTCCAGTTTTTATCATTTACAAAATCGAGGCTGTTCTCGCAAGACTCATTTTTCTCCTAACCTTTTACCTCAGTTCCTCTAATCTGCTCCAGCTGCACAAGGGGTTGAAAAGGCTTTTTAGGGCTTTAGGGAGGAGGTGAAAGGGTGAAGAGTGGGGTGCATTGTGGCTGCACGTTAATTGAATGGGCTTGCTTTGTGAATCTCTAATTAGGGACAATGGCTGTGACATGGGCAGTGGAGAAGCAGAGAGCTCTTCTGGGAGGTAAGTGGGAAGTTGAAGGACAGCCACGGGAAAAGCATCTCACTCTTATACAACATCCTCAAAATGCTGTAAGAGACTATTGTGCGAGAGCATAAGTACACACACACACACACACACACACACACACACACACACACACACACACACACACACACACACACACACGAATGAAAGAGAGGTGTGTTTGAATGGGGGTGGAAGGAAGGTGACGTTCAGGAGCCTCTTCTCTGTTCTACTAGTTCAGTGATTGATGTCACTGAAAATATTAGAAGTATTACTGCATCTGAAATCAAGGAAAACAACAAAATGGCATGAAATAAATAAAAATAGGGCATTTTTAAGGAGGATCACAATGTCAGGGTGTTATTCTGCATGTATGTTTGAAGGATGTGTAATTTAAAACTGGTCTTTTTAATAGTCAGGTAGGTGATTTTGAACCAGGTAAGGTTTACATCTGATAGAATTGTGCCATAAAAACTTTAGTGACAGGTTTAGGAATCCTATTCGACAATTTTTCGCCATTCTTACATTCTTAAAATTGAAATTGATTTCTAATTTTTAGATAAATTTACATTCAAATCATTTCTGTTTCTGTGGTAAATTGGACACCAAAGTCACTGACAGACTGACTGAGAGCCAAACAAACAGAGCTTCAATGGAGAATGATCCAAAAACTGAGACCAGACCAGACGAGAGGGAGTTGAGGATGTTGGTCCTCAGCCAGGACCCGACCAATGTGGATGCTGAGAGCTCAGAGGACTGGACAGGGGGTCAACAGGTCACAGTGGGAATAGATAAAACTTTTTAAACCCTCTCTGGAACAAAAGATGTAATTTTGAGATGTGTAGACCCAAAACGCAGATTATGAGCTGGCTATCTCTGAAATGCCAAACAACAGGGTGGCAGCCAGGTTGCCTCTGGCATTGATAGTATTAGAAGAAAAAAATCAAAGTGTAAAATAGACCCATTAATAGAAACTTTAAAGATCCACTCTGATCATCTTTTGAGTCATTTTAAAGCGTTTCAGTGGTCTTTAAATTATGAATAGGGTGTTTTTACCTCAAATCACAAAACCTGTGTTGTTTTCTAGGAGGTAGTTTCTATATAGCAGCAGTAGCTCATTAGCAATTCACCTCTGTGCTGTGGGCAGAACCGTTAGCGTGGAGGATCCCCCCGCCCCTCCCTGTTCATGCTAGTGCTACAGCTAGCTTACAGCTCGGAGGTTGTGGCCCGCCCAGTGCATTTTCTACATCACAAATCCAGTCTGTTTTAAACAAGTTTTGGCATCTGCTACTGATTCACCACGATCTGAATGCAGAAATACTCAGAAAAATGCAATTTTGAGCTTAAAGGTGAGATATGGAATATGAATAGTATAACACAGCACACAGCCTTCAGCCACCTGAGTGCCGGGCTCCACCTTCTCAGCATATTGTTCAAACAACCATCAGAATTAGTCAGGTGTTGTAAATCATCTAAAACATGAAAGACAAAAAGTCCCAAGCAACCTACAGTCAGCTGTAACAAGCTGTCCAACTTTAATCTTTATAGTTTTTGGTACTGAATTGTTTTTTAAAATTTCAGATCAGAGGTATTTATTTATGGGTGTTACCCTTTTCTTGGGAATGGAGGCCATACATTTGAAGAAAAGTCCACAGTAAGAAAGTTGCCCGATCCTCCTCTCTGGTTGGTTGAAGAAACACAATCCACAAAAGTGCGCACTCTACAGTGACTATTCCTTCGAATATGAATTAAGGAGAAAAAGCAGGAATCCCACCAGACGTTCACATGGAACTTAACCAAACATCTTTTTATTTATGTGCATGTGAGTCAAAATTAAGTTTGGACCAAAGTGTGAATTTCTCAGACAAACACATCCTACTGTGTGTGGAAATAAACATGCAACGTTTAAATGCTGCTGTAAACCGATTCACAACTCCCAGCTGATAGTTTATATGTGTTTAGCTTGATTGATCAATACTCTCCCCAGCACTGTCTGCTGTCCTCCAGGTGGGCTTAATAAAGTTGTAGAACCACGGCTGTGGAGAGGATCTTGGTTTGAGTCAACAGGTTCAGGTCCTGCAGAGAAACACAGCTGGACACTTGAGGACAAACGTGTAACCAAGCTGTCACAAAGACAACTCACCAAACTATTGCCCCCCCTTCGTTCCTCTCACTTGTACTGGTCTCCCTATTAGGAGGAGAACGCAAGCAGAGACCCTCTCCTCCCCCCCTCTAACTCACGCTGCATCACGGCCGTGGAGATGGAGAGATCTGATCGAGGATTAGTTTCTATGCCAACAGCGCAAGGACGCACTTACACAGCCAACCAGTCAGACTGGGTCCCTGCAAGGCACTTGTTTTTGTCCCTCTTGTTTTTCTCGCCTTGTCTGCCCTCCCCTCCCCTTCTGTGTGCGCTCTCTCTATCGGTAGGGGAGATAAGGCTGGGCCCTGTGCTTGGTATTAAACCTTATCTCTCCAGCTGGGGCTCTAAGGCCTGCCGGATTTGGCGACACAAGTGCAGCAGTTCAACTCAAACAAGCCCAGTTTTAATGGCCACCCATTAGCATCCCTCGTCAACATGAAGGGACAAAGATGGAGACGTGGAGGGCTGTGCACATGCTGTCATTATAATATACTGTTCCAATCTGAACTTTCACGTCAGAGAATATTTTACTCTTTATACGGATTTACTCTTTTCAACGCCGGCGTCTCCTTTGTGTGATATTTCCTCCTGATGCTGTTGTCCCTTTTTCTCTGCACGGATTGAGGGTGGGTGGGTGGAAAGAAGAGGAAAAAAGAGGAGCGTTAGACAGGAAAGGAGAGATAGACAGGGGCTGGAGGAGAAAGCAGGAGACGGAGCACACACACACACGAACGAGGTGCACACACGCACACTCAGACGGGAGGGGTTAAGGTGAAAACAATAACACGGGAAGCGGGGATGTGCGTCTGTGTGCGCCTCCCTGGAAGTGTCAGGCGCTCTGTTCATTGACAGTGTCGTGCACCCGCCGCCCCGAGAGCGCCGGCAGCCTCACAAAGACAGACAGCTCGAATTAATCCCACGGGGGGAGTGCGTGACAGTTTGGCAGAGCGGAGAATTGAAAGGGAGGAGGATGCAGAGAATGGGGAAGGCGCGAGCATTTGTCAAATCATAATTAAATGATGAATCACTATTCTGTTATTAACGATATGCCCACCCGAACCTCCCTTGTTGTAAAAAAAAAAAAAAAGAAGAAAAAATGGAAACGGTGAAGAAATGAAGGACCACCAGCATTGTGGCTACTGAAAAATAGAAGATTTATTGCCTCCCCTGCTTATTATGCAGGTCTGTATTTGCATATAAGTGCCAGTTTTTCATTGATGGTGAAAGTCCTTTAAAATAAGTTACATCTCATAATGATTTATCATAAAAAATATATTGAAAATGTTTTAAAAATCATTCATTAGCTATAAATATCGGGACCAGCAATGGAACTGACATTCTAATCAACCATGAAAGACGATTTAAAACCTTCACTTTGTAAAACTTTCACGTAATTATAGGACGTTACACTAAACTGCCAAAATTTTTTTTTTTAGATTTTGTACAATCAGGAGCAAATTATGTCAATAAATGTTGAAATAACTGATGTCATTTCAACATTTTGTCTTTATTTAAAGCAATTTGTTCCTTTTTTGGCATGAATCTAGACTCATAATGACAATTTGAACTATCTATAGTTAAATATCCTCAATCAATCAAAACCAATCACTGATAACTTTCTAAAATGTAATTAATAAAAGTAAATCCCTTCAATTGGGCCCTTGGACATTCCAAAAATGTCTTAAATCGTCCTTGAAATGTGAATATTTGATACATTGGTATAAAGTTTGTCATCAAGTTCTTACTTCAGTGTCATTTTAAAATACTTCACTGTTCTGAGGCTTTTAAGAACATCACAAACATCTAACAGGGACGTAAGATAATATAGTAACAGTAAACCAGAACATTTTATCCAGCCCAGTCCATCATGGTCTCTACTGTGAACTGATACCTCCGTCTTTCATTAAAGACACTGGAGTGTGATCATCAATGTTATTTATTTACATTCATTACTAGAAACAGAATGAACAGATGAATTCAGTTCAGTTTTTCTGCTGGAATAAACAGTTTGCAGTAAATCTTGGCTTGATTGAACAAAATTACATCAAATCTTTTAAACATATTTGATAAATCGCACCCGAAAAAAACACCTAAAATTGCCTGATTCACCCAGATACCCTTTGTTTAATTAAAAAAAAACAAAAAACCCCAAATCACTTCTGCTTTTAACTGGTGGTTGATTTAAATAAGATCATTTATGTCTCTTTAGCGGTTCCATCTTGGATTTCTTCACTGAAGCCGATAGATTAGGAATTACTGTTATGTGTTGGGAATAACGTAATCAGGATTTAAATGACTGTTATTGAATTTTTTTTGATTTATTGCTTAGAAATATGGATGTGAGTAGATTTATTTAATTGTAAAAGTTGACAGAAGTGCTGTGCAGTGTGACAGCGGTTAGAACTGTTGCACCACAGCAAAAAGGTCATTTGTTTAAATCTCTTCTTGGGAAATTTATACATTTTATTGTGCAGGCATGGGGTTTTCTCTGGATGCTCCAATTTCTAAAAACACGCATGTTGGGTTGACTGGTGGTTCTAAATGACCTTCCGGAGTGTTAGCATGTGGGTTATTTGTCTCGTATAACGCCGTGATGGAACAAGGCGTTTCCAGCTTTTTATCTATGAACTGCTGAGATCAGTTTTAGCCTCTGTGCAAAGTTGAACAGGTCAAAAGGCGAGTATAGAAAAATGGCTAAATGAATGAAAATTGAGGCGCAAAGGGAGAGGATTAAAACAGGGATGTCAAACATCGTACTTCAGATGATGAGAGCCTTTGACATGTCTGATCACTGGCTGAGCTTGTCTGCACCAGTTGTATTCTCCTGATGCCACAAGCCTCCACAAATGATTTCCGATGGCTGTTTGCGTGGCGGTCGATAACAGAGAGGGAGGGCGACTCCTGCTCCAACAAGCCACTAAAGCTTTTAGATGGGTAGGTAACACAAAAAGCTATTTGACTCTGATACTTGATGTTTGTTTACGTCGCTTTATCCAGCTGTTAATCACAGCTGTAATCTTATACTTATCCTCACAGGGGGATGGTTTTGAACCTGTGAACTAAAATTGTCCACCATACTCTACCATCCATCCATCATCTTTCTGCTCAGGTTCAACTTTGCATGCAGAACAAACGCAGCATATTTGTTTTTAAACACGAGAATCCCTCCGACTGGATGCTGACATATACATAGTATCTGTGCATGAATACTTGTTCTACTGATCCTGTATGTATTCCAGCTCTGCTTTCTAAAAATATCCTCATGAATTTGTTGTTGTCTTCACAATGAACTACTCATATAACTATTTTTAGAATGACTTAAAGCAGTGCAACATACTGAAGAACAGTTTCTGTACTGTGTTAGCAGTGAGCCTCTTCATTTCCTATTAATGCTAAAACAGACTGTCAGAGAGGGGCAGTGTAGAAATGTCTGTTTCCTGCCTTGCCACATACACCGGCTATTTGCTGAAGAGTAAAGAACAGAAGAAGAAATCATGCAAGCTTGGGAGGGAAGTCAAGTAATTAAAGAACCATTAGCAGCACCTCTGTGAAAAAGCTATTAATCAAGAGGCAGCAGAGCTGCTCATAACAAGCACAATGTTCACAAAAGAGAATGAGTGGTGGATGATTGAATGAAAGATATCTTCATTTGCATAGCATCTTTAGGCTGCATACATCTGCAGAACTTTATGTACAGGTTTTATTTGAAGAGAAAGGCATCTGAAAGAAGCAGAACACCGTCTGACAATGGGACGAATGAACGTAAACATTCTCTCCACAAAAAAATAATTGGTGTAAAGACTGTAAAGAAAAGCTATTAGACAGGAAGGATTTTTATCCTTAATGGTACAGAAAATCCTCCCAAACATCTGAATTTATTCCTTGATTTTAATTTGAATTATGGTAATTTGTGACCTTTTTATAATCACGTCTACCAGAAACACTGACACACTATTCAAAATCTGTAACCGCACTTTGTCTTGGTGTTTCACACTGACTGCACAAACCACCAGGTGTTTAAAGAAATCTCTTTTCTAATTTACTAACCTGGATTCTAACGCAGCTCCATCTGCAAAATACATATATAAGTTGTTTCCCATTGAAAAATTGTTTACATTATTTAGAAATTTTCTGAAAATGTGAGAAATGCAGACGAACAGACAGAAGTAGTTTTAGGACAAACATGATTTTTTTAAATTTCATATTGAGTAACAAACAGAAATCTGGGATCCAGGCACCAAAAGAATAAAGGTGAAGCTTCGTCCACACAGAAACAAGGTTTTTCCCAAACTATTTTAATTAGTCATTTCTTTAGATGCACTGGAAATCTTTTAGGGGATATTTTTATGTAAAAACATTTTGATGTGTCCTGAATGAATGAGAATCTACACAAACTTCTTGCCTTGAGAAGAAACCCGTATGGTGCGGGAGCTTGAGTAGAGATGTTAAAGAGACCCTTTCACATAAATATCATGACTTTGTGGTTATTTCTGAATTATTAACCAGTAAAATGAAACATTTTATATCTAAAAAACGTTAGGAAACACTGATTAACAGATCTTTCAATCAAACTGCGTAAAGATTCCTCTGATTTCGGGCTGCAACTCATTAATATTCATTATTCGAATTCACTGGACTCTGATTGGCTAACAAACTAGCCTATGAGAGCAAGGTATACTGTTTCCTGCCTCGCTGCGCATGGCAGCGTTAGACGTCGTGTCTTCCTGTTTGTCTTATGTTACAGCTTTTAGCCAGCAGCATGCTAGGCGTGGTTTCAACTGCTGGAGCTGCCGAATACTAACGAACAAAGGAGTTGTGACGAAACAGATACAGGCTGTTTGAACTCGGGAGAACTCGGGTGTTATCACCACCTGCGTAGTTTGAGAGATTAAAACTGAAAGAGAAGTTGTTGACCTGTTTTCACACCCACTATGAAGGTAAGAACACCTGTGGAGCTAAAATATTCAACAGAAACCTCAGAAAAAAACATTTTTAATGGAAGAGCCTTTTTAAGGAAGCTAGCAGCCAAGAGGAACTACCTGTATTTCAACCTCAGATGCAGACCACATGGACTTATCCCCAACAGTTTAAGACTTGGCTCCACAGAGCACCACAGATCCCCCTGCTGTCTGAGAAGACAAATTCAAATCCTGACAATACAAACAAACATTGCTTTGTTTGTAGATATGTGTTCACCCACACAAAAACCCAGAAAACAACTCTAGTAACTACATTCGACTTGTATATGATGCATCCATGAATAACACCAAATCCAGAAGAGGAAGTGTGGAGCATGCACAGGATGCTTGCATGCAGGGTTTTAACTGTGAACAAGAAGAGGATGAGGATGTGTTGTAGGTTCGGTTAGGGGAGGGGCTATGACAAAAGGGTACAATTTGAAAATATTAAGGTTATATGTGTTTATTGGTTAATATTAACTCTTTTTTGTTGTTTCTTTGTTGTTTACTGCAATTATTTGTATTTAAAATTTGTGTTGTTGATCACTGTGGTTTTACTGGTAGACACCGTGCATGACGGGGGTGGGGTGGGGAGCTCTTTTACTTTGGTTTGTTTAATTTCAGTTATGTTTAACTAAACCAAGTTAATCTTTAAGTCAGGAACTTTTTGATTTGTGTATGGTTTAGTCGCTTCAGGAGAGAAATAACTAAGCAGGTGATACACAACTTTTAGCTCAGACCCAAAATATCTGAAACAACTTAAGAAAAACTAAACATGAAAACTCATACAAAAACAACAAAAAAGTCTCCCAACCTTGACTTATGAGTAATCAGTGTCTTACCTGCAGTGAAAACAGCATTCACAGGTTGGAAAATGAGATTCAATAAACAAGGCTAAACCTCAAAACCTTTATGGTGGTTTGAGGAAACACTTGGATCTTTACATCAAAACATTTTCATCATTCACTTCCTTGTGACTTTACATCATCAGCCAAAGATTGACTTTATCCCTGCACATCACTGTGTGGCTCAAGCTGACTGATTATAGATGCACTTAACACAAAAGTTGTTCAAAACAGAAAACAAACATCTATTTCTAAAATATTTATTATTTTTAACAGTATTTATTCTGAAAATTGACATTGTTTAAAAATCCAGCCAGATTCCTTGATGTTGTGTGACAGCGGTGGAAGTGTTGTTGTGCATTGGAGATAGATACAGAATATCAATACAAAAATTATTGATCGCATTACTCAGCCATATTCTATAAATACTGTCAAAAACATGGCAGCCGCACATTAATTAGAAGCATTGACAAAACGTCAGGGAATCTGCTTGTTCAGCAGGCTGCACATTATTAGGAAAAGGTTAAGTGCTGGCCGACATTTGATTTTCTTCCTTCTCCTCTCTCTCTGTGTCCCTGATCCCTTGTCTTTTATTTATTTCTCAACATTTATCCTCGGTGCATATCATGCACACCTTTCCTTCTGCATAAAGACTCCAATCATTGCTCTTCAGTGAAAGTGTGACTGGTGGCAAGACGACACAGAAAAGTTTGTTGGTTCCCTGCAGTCCTCTTATGAAAGTATCTATGCACACAAACAGCCTTTGCTGCCATTTACCAGCATCCTCTTCAGAAACACGCTTCCAAGATGGATGTCCTCTCATGTGCATTTATCCCCCAGTGCTCTGGTGCTTTATTATCTAATTTTGACAGCCCAGTAACGCCCATTGAGCTGCTGTTCTGTTGCCGACGGTTTCCCCCAGAGACGGTCAGGGCGAGGCCTCCGCTGAACCCAATCACAGAGTGCTAAACATGGTGCAACAGCACGAATGTTAATTTACTGTAACCGACATGCTGATGGAACCCCCATAATTTCAAGCCAGATTTCATCTGCTGTCATCACCGCTCCACTAAAAATAACACACACGGTCATGGAGATATTCGGGTTTTTATTTTTCTCTGGTTCGTAAAATGCTGCATCTTCAGTGCCAGCCAGGGTCCAAGGTTTAGTGGGCTGATAAAAATGGAGATTTTGAGGATGGCTGTCTGCTGCACCCAAGGGAGAGGTGACAGGATTGAAATGTGTACGGAGCTGTCTCAGTCAGAGGTGATAAGAAAAGGCTGTCTGGGGTTTGGATGGAGAAAACTTCAAGCTTAGCATAACAGATAGAGATTTGATTAATTGTCTGGTTTGCATCATGATTATTTATCACATAATTTTTTTGTGTTTCAAAAAATGTAGATTGTAACCTTGTTTGAATTTAGAGGCTTGTTATGAAGCGACAAAAAACTTAAAGGTGTTTAGATCTGGCTTTAAAAATTAGAGATTTACATGGAAAAAAATATTTTCTCCTTTAATATTTGATCCTGTACATTTGGACCATCCATCCTCTATATTGTGTCAACATCGGATAGAAAACTCTCAGATGAACTGTCATCCCAAAGACTATCGTTCAGTCCATGATTGAGGAGGAAATCAGCCATTTCCTTGGAGCGGGCAGAGCTCGTTGAGAACCTTCACCGCGGCTTTGAATGGCACAGGGGAGGAGTTTTCCTCAAGGCGTTTATGACTCATGGTGCAGTATATTACGTTTCTCTGTGTGGAATTAGATTGTGTTTTTTATCACAGTAAAATCAACATTCATCTTTGAATCGAAAGACAATCGTGGTGGGTTACGTTATTTTTCCTTGTTTTCTTTTATTTCAAAAAGTAATAGCGAGACTGCATTAAACCTGATTTAGTTGTTTTGCGTTTCCTGTTAAAAGGAGCGAGCGTCATAACCCACATATATTTGCGTTTATGTTACCAAAACAGAGAGAGAATTTGGGGGATGTAGTGCTACTAGACTTTGGATTTATTTATTTATTTATTTGCACTTTTCACCTGCCGCTAAAATCAGATAATCCTCAGTTTGTTTGGTTGTGTCGTCCAGTGCTTCAAGCGCCTGAATTGATAATTTCATTCTCGTCCTCCCTTTAAGGCTCTCCACCAATTCTGAATCCCCCTCCCCCTGTTTCCAGTCCCTACATGCAGGCCCTGCAGTTGGTCAAATTGCCTAAAGCCTGAGTGATTGTAATTTCTGAAGAGGTTGCTGAGTGCTGCTTTGAAGGAGGGAGGATGGGAGGGCAGTAATGGCAATGGCACCACGCAATAAGCAGAAGCTAGAAGGTAGGTAAGAATCAGAACGGGAGGGGAACGTGAATGTAAAGCAGGGCGATGTTAAGTGCTCTTAAGATGGAGTCAAGCTCTCGCTCATGCCGGTCACGGCCTCGCTCTCGCTGGCCTGATCCCCGATGAAGCAATTAGCCTTTCACCTGGACAAACTCATCAGAAAATGACTCTGATGAGTTTGTAATCAGAGTCACTGCCACAAACCACCAACTTCAACAGTGCTGTCGTACTAACAGGACTGGAAAGTGCCAAAAAGGACATGGGATCAGTACATGAATACTGTCTTTGCAAAATAAATCATGTCAAATTCTGGTGCGTCAGATCCAGATGTCATTGGGAGATACTCTTACAATCTTATAGCTCATATTGGAAAACCCTTCCCTCCGAAGAAGTCAAAATATGTTGCTTTGGTTTTATTTTGGAATGTTCTGTCTGGATAACATGCTCAGATAATCTAACAGCCATCAGCACGGTGGTGGAGGGCTGATGATATGGGCCTGTTTTGCGGTCATAGGACTTGGGCATCGAGTTGACCTCTGTATGCAACGAATGAGGTCATCTGTCAAAAAAACAAGGACAAATTAGCTAATCTACTACAGAATGGCTAAAAAGAAAAGAAGTAAGTTTCTGCAGCGGACCAGTTAATGTTCAGATCTCAGCCTAACTGAAATGAGGTTCTGCTGTTCAGAAAATAATACTGTAAACCTCATGTTTCATGTGCCTTCACAGCATTGTGAATAACCTGTTAATGCCGGCTGGCTGTGGTTCTGCCAGATACATGCACATGCATGCTTGGTTGATTGACAGGTGTACTATGCAGATGTATAACACTATTGGCTAATGCTATTGGCTAATGCTAGGCAGCGCTCAGTAAAAATTAAATGCACCCCCATGAAACGGGAAGTGGGGTGGCTTTGAGAAAAAAAAAATCCTAATAATATTACAGAACTCATAAAATCATACCTAACTCCTGAAAAGAGGGAAACTCCAGATTGCAGCTTTAATTATAAAGGATGTCTACATTCTAAAACGTAGCAAGTGAGTGACCCCCGGTATTCTGTTGGTTAAACTCCAGCATCAAACCACTGAGTGCCTTTATTTAGAGTAACACATCCATAAAGTTGAATGAGAGTCTAATTTTACAACTGAAATGTTACTACTTGGTGATGAGCCACTCACATTTACGTCCCTTTCTCTTTTACATCTATTTCTGTCTTCTGTTCTGCCCGTGTTTGCTCTGATCAGATACACACTCTTACAGATACATTCACGTTTTTAGCCCTTGGCACGGATGCCGGAGTTCCAAACTTAATATTTTTACACCCATTTACCAAAGTTTGAAGCTTGTTGTTTGCATAACAATATGATATTTTAGGCGCTGTTACCTCTGGTGCAAGACCAGCACTGCACTTCAGAAAAAGAACATCATACTGACAGTCAAACATGGTGGTGGTGGTGTGATGGTCTGAGGATATTTGCAGTTTATAGAAGAATCATAAATTCATCTCCATGTCAGAAAATCCTAAAGGAGAACATCTGTTCATGACCTTAAGGTCAAGATAACTTGGGTTATGCTGCAGGTCAGTGATCTAAGGCACACCAGCCACCAATAAATGGTTTAACCCCCCCCCCCCACACACACACACACACCTCTTCAAACACGTGGGTTGTGCTTTAAAACTCTGTAATATGGCTGAATTTAATTCTACAAAGAAGAGTTGGCCAAAAATCCTCCCCAGTGATGTGAAAAACTCATTGTTAGATATCGCAAATACTTAACCGCAGTCAAGGGTGGAAACTCTGTTTACTAAATGTAAGCTGCAATTACTTCTTCCATAGAATGCCAGGTTGGTCTGGATAGTTTTTTACATTAATAAATTCAATAATTGTATTTACTCAGTTTATCGTTTCTCAAATAATTGATAATCTGAAACATTTAAGAAACAAAAAAAGCAAAAAAAACAGAGTAAATCTGTAAGGGGCACTGTAACTGCTGAGGTTTGCCACAAAGCATGTGTTTTTCTTGCTGTCTTTTTTTCATCCACTGAGGGATAACAACTATAAGAGCAAAGCAGCATTGTTGTTTTCCTGTTCCAGCGTCATGTTGATGCGCAGAAATTTTCCACCAGGAACGCTTATACAGTACGCTTTTATTTGTGTGTGTGTGGGCGTGCATGTGCAGTTGTGCGTCTGTGTGCGTGCTGACTACATTTTGGGCTCACACATCGTCCTGTCAGGGGTCTGTGCAGCTAATCTTTATGCACTCTGTGACCTCCTCACTGCAAACCCTGCTAAATATATTATTCCCCTGGGCCTTTCATTGCTGCTTGGTGTCAGAAATCAATATGTATGAGGCGCGTAGATGGGAATTTCTAATAGATCTCTGCGGCCCTGCGCTGCTCTTCAATATCTGCCTTGGACTATTAGTGCCGGCTCAGTGGCGGTGAAATAACCGAGATAATCTTTTAAGGTACCGTTCTTAAGGTGGAACAGCATCTCCTGCTTTGCATGTTCCTCCTGAGTCCTAAAGATGGATTTATTACAGGGGATGTTTAGAGCAACAAATCTGAATTCAATTTGAAGAGTTTTTTTTTTATTATAATTTTAAAACAAAGCAGGCAGTGATTGTTTTAAACATTTTTAAAAAACATCATTTTCATGTGAATAAATGTGTGTAATCACTCCTCCATTTGAACTGATGTGTGTGTGTGTTCATGTGTGTAGGTGCATAAGGGTTTCTGGAGGGATGTACCACAGAGCTAATTGCCCATATTCCTAATGCGGGGATGATTTGCTGCAGCACTTAGCAGCGGCAACAGAGGAACCTGACTCTCCCCGGCCGCCACCACCTTCACCCTCCCACCTCCCTTCTCACTATGCCGAGGAGGAGAAGAGGAGACATCCGGCAGCGGTAGGCAGTCAGGGGATTGGTGGGGGAGGCGGTGGGAAGGGAAACGAACAGGGGAGGGAGGTGGCGGTTGGCTCAGACAGCATGTGGTCTCCAGGGAGGTGAAGAGGCTGAAATTATTCTACGGTCACAGGCTTTTTTTCTCCCTCCCTCTCCATCTCTCAGAGAGGACCTCGGTGTATAATCCTTGGCGCTCGCCTGGCTTGAATATCGGCCGTCCCTGAGACAAAGGTTATATCTCTTTCCTCCAGGACTACTGACCGCAGACTCAAGACATACCTGCTGTATTATCACCACATTATCACCTGTATCACACTGAAAGCATTAATGTATTCACCCCAAAGAAAAACAAGCCTGACCATATTAATAAAAGCTCACCTGAAAAGGCTTGATGCACTTTTTGCATCCCTCGCTGATGTGTTTGCAAAGAGAAACATAAAACCCTAGTCACCCTAGTCAAGTAGACAAGTGTCCTTCTTACAGGTGAAGCATTACAAGCCCAGTACCTCTGAGTGTACACACACACACACACACAATGAGAACTACTAATTCCTCTCTGCTGCTCCAGGCTCTGCTGTTTCCTGATCCCGGTGTAGTCGCTTGATGCCAATTGTAAAGCTGAAATTATTAAAGTTATATATCAAATCTTGGAAAGTGGGTTTTCTGTGGAAACTTTATGAAGAGTTCATATCTTACCTGTTAGATAACTTGTTGAAAGACATCAGTTCAGAGAAATAGAGTTTAACTCTAACCTGACTGATGAGCTGATGGCAGAAAGTGGATCAAAATAGTAATAACCCTGTGAATCATAGTTTTATGAACTGTCACATGACCTGAAGTTAGCACCAGCAAATAACCCCAAAATTCTGTATAAATAATCATGTAACGTAAAACAAAGACAAGCATAGAGCCGCTGCAAGACGACAGAAATCTGCTTTGTTACTGATCCTCGTGCGGATCAGCTGTTTGCTTGACAATCTGGTCAGAACTAAGTTTTGTTTCTCCAAACTGAGGCTGTTCAAATGGCTCCTCAAAACAGGGAAGATTTACTTGCTCAAACTTTTCCATCACAAACGACTTCAAACGATCTGATCCATTACTTACTGCGGGATCTTTAAATATAGAGGAATGATTTTGCTTGAATAACTCGGTTTGGGGTTTTATTGAATAAGTCTGATAATAAGAAGGTTATGCCTGGATGTGGATGGAGGCACGATGAATAAAGAGCGAGGTTTCAAAAGCTAAAACTAAAAGAAGAAAAAACAATGGTCAAAATATCTTCCTGCCTGTTGGATCCACCGATGGGTCATGTTTAACTATCAGCATCCAGAATCTCTGTGTGGTCATGATATCTTCCTCCAATGTATAGACACGCTCTAACACCCCCCTCCTTCATGCTGCTTGCCTAGATAATTACCTCCCTCAGGTACCACTAACACAGGGACACGCAACGCACACGCTGCCACCGGGGGCACTGCGCCAGGCAGAGCAGACGGCAGCCATTCAGGGGGCAGAGAGGGAATAAAAGAGCTGGAGGAAGTGGAGGCGTGATACTGATGACGTTGTAGTCTCTGTGTGTGTGTGGAGACGTGATGTGTAGAAAAATATCACGGGGAATTGGCTTCTAGAAGATAGGCGTCACAGCAGGCGTGCGTTCAAATTACGCAAGGTCTCCCACAGCCATTAGGAGCTGTCAGTAACATGAGGGAACGCAACCAGGCGGTAAAGAACACGAGTTCAACGCCATCCACCACAGAGGGTTTGTATGCAAGCTGTGCAAGACCTTGCTTTTGGCTCCAGCTTTGACTTCAGCATTTTTTTTTTTTGGTTTGCTTGTTTCACTAAAGACATCAAAGCTTTATAAACAGGTAAAGTCCTGATGCACAAGGAATTTATTCACAAAAACGTATAGACTTGTATATGAAAAATCCGTTTTTATATTATTGTTTTAGAAACAGTCAGAAATAAAGTTTGAGATGTCAGTTTTGTGGGGTTTGTAGAATTTGGTCTCTTCCTGAAAGATTATTTTTAACAATATGCAGTATAAATTTTAATGAAAGGCAGGTGTATTTTGCCTTTTTTGTGTTTCAAAGTTTCCCGCTTGCCTCTTTTGATAAAACTAGAAGCTTACTCTAAAAGAGGTCACTCTCACCTGCTGCTGAGGTGAGTGTCCATGTCGTGTCTGTCCGTGTTCGGTTTGGTCTCTATGCGCCTGCAGCTGACTGTATGTGAGACCTGTCAGGGATTTGCCTGCCCTGATGTCCTGTCACAACTGGGATGGGGCGACATTTTTAAAAATGGCAACCTGCCAAGTGATGTTATTTATTTATTTATTCCAGCTCGACAACATCTGTGGGTTTGTTTCGCCCAATTCACATGCACAAATAAAAACAATAAGAATAAGATTAGAGTCAAACAACATGAGGATATATGGAAATGATTAAAATGCCCACTTGAATAGCAGAATGTTGCAGAACGTGAAGTGCTGCATGTCCGACACATCTCCAGTCATTTGACAGGGAAGTTGTGGCTCAACATGGCCAGTTGATGGTCAGTGGAGGTTTAAATAGGTTTTAGAAAGTGGGAAAAGTATTTCTCTCCCATTTCTTTCTAAATTCAGCTGCAACGAGTTGGGGCTTGAGTTTATGAACAAAATCAACCCACCAACCTTCTTTATGTCTCTTTGTCTCTCCACAGACAGTCATATAATTCTTTGTTTTGTGTTGATATTACGATAAACATAAATACCTGAATAGGATCATAGAAAAGATTTCTGTGTATTATTATTTCTTAGAACATGAAGTTTTCACAATTCAAATCATGACTGCAAAAAAACAGCTCGATTTTTAGGTCTAATGTTTGAATTTCGTAATGATTTTTACTCCCTGAAGTCAAGAAGTTGAAATTTTTTGTGCAGATTTTACTGGCTCGTTTTTGGTTGTCAATCGGTATTTAACAGGCTGTTCATTAATTAGGATGACACCAGCTCAGTTGAACGTCTTCCTGTATGTTTATCTTTGTATTTATAATATAAATATTTAGTCACTGCATCTCAAACTGCTAACAGAAGAGCTCAAGAAACCAAACCGTGAGATGAACGCTAACGTCTCCAAGGGTCTCTGGCATAATGGCAGGTATTAGACATTCACCTTACGTCACGCCGTCTTGTCCGCCAGCCCATCGCAGCTGCTTTAGTATAAACCCACCACACAAACACACACCATACATCTTTCTCTTTGCATGTCCCTCGTGCCTTCCCCTTTAAAGAGACAGGCTGCGCTGCACTTGACATGTGGGCCTGTAGTCTCACCTTAGAGATGGAGGATGGGCTTGGTTACAGGCTTTGATGGCTTAATTATTGCTGTGGAAACAGGAGTGGTTAGAGGGAGCGAGGGTTGTGCGGGAGTGTGTTAGCAGCTCTGATAAGCTTCTGAGGCTCTTTAGTGTGAGGCTGGAATGGCACCGAGGTCCCAAAAGGCATCTTAAATTCACGCTTTAGTCAAAAGAATTTGGATGCTCTTTTCATCAGTAAATAATCCCAGCCAAGAGCTTTAATTGATTGTTTATTTTAAAAAACCCATAATTTAAAATACAAATAGCAGTTTTTGCAGCAACAGTTAAAGACAGAAATGCTAATTATTTCAAGATAAAATCCTAAGCTGAATAAAAAACTTTCTGTTATTTCATTTTTAAAATGTTGGTTTAATTACTGCCACAACACACTTCAAATATAGGGGAATTTAGATAGAAATAGAACAAGTTATGCTGTTTTTATCTATGTTTATAGACATAAGATGATTAGTTTTTGACAATAACTGAAAATAGATAACGTGGTCAGTTCATAGAAAATGATTCTGCCCGATCAAAATGAGGATTCAATCAGATTTATTAGTTTACTTTCACGTCTTGTTTAATCTGATAATTTTTACCTCTTTGGAATAAATGTGTTTTATCTGCAGGTTTGGACTAATTATGAGGAATGTGTATATTTTACATAGAAATGTAGCTTCTATTCAGCTTCTATCAGCTGTTTGCTTCTAACTTTTAATCACTTGTATCTGGTGTTTAAATTAGGAAAGGCAGCAATGTTTGAGAAATGCTGATTATCTACTTTATGATGCCAGCAGCAGGTAATTTTCACACCAACAAGGATATTTTATAAAACAATTAGAAGTGATGTTTCCATTATTCTATAACAGACTCAGTTAGATGGAGTTCTGTTTGATAGTTTTCCTGGTTTTACAGATTTTTGGTGTTGGAAATTAGTCAGACATTTTCTTTACCTGCTTATTCCCGTTCAGGGTCACAAAGAGCTGGTGTCTTATGAGGTCATCAGGTGAGAGGCGGAGTTACACCTGGACAGTGTTGCCAGACTGGAAATGTGAAAGTATCGTACCAAGAGCTTGAAATTATCGTATTTTAAGAAAAATTATCGTACTCTTCTAACTTGCATTGTAACGTGGCTCATGCGGCCGTGGACTGCTCGTATTTCAATCCGCATTGGATTTAAAACGTTTTTTAAAAATTATTATTTCAGAAATTCTGCCTTTATCACAGACAGCGTCTTGCGTCACACAAGATGTAAAGTGTTGATTGGTTGGTTGTAAGGAAATGTCTTTGGATGCAGTGCGCAGCCACAGGATGCCCTTACTGTTATAATGAAGAAGTTTAACATCGTAAGCAAGGGATCCAATTATCGTACATTATGAGATTTGTAGAATTATTGATTGTACATCGTACAGACGGCTAAATTATCGTACAAATATGATTATTATTGTACATATGGCAACACTGCACCTGGGTAGGTTACCTGTTTATCACAAGATCCAAGAGATGAACATTCACACACACACGTTTGTTTTGTTATCCTTATGGGGACCGTCCATTGACTTCCATTGATTTTAGTAACTAGATTTATACCTAACCCAAACCCTTTTCCTAACCTTAACCATTACTGATCTATAAGTAACCCTAAGACTAACTAAAACTCTATTCACACCATACCTATAAACCTAACCCCTAACCCTAAAAAGGGGGGTCCCCCTCATGGGGACCAGGCTTCGGTCCCCACAAGAACCCTCGGACCCCAGAAAGATAGTAAAAGTCAGGAAACGGGTCCCCAGGAGGTCAGAAATACAAACACACACACACACACACACACACACACACACACACACACACACACACACACACACACACACACACACACACACACACACACACACACACACAAGTGTATTTTGTTATCCTTATGGGGACCGTCCATTGACTTCCATTGATTTTAGTAACTAGATTTATACCTAACCCAAACCCTTTTCCTAACCTTAACCATTACTGATCTATAAGTAACCCTAAGACTAACTAAAACTCTATTCACACCATACCTATAAACCTAACCCCTAACCCTAAAAAGGGGGGTCCCCCTCATGGGGACCAGGCTTCGGTCCCCACAAGAACCCTCGGACCCCAGAAAGATAGTAAAAGTCAGGAAACGGGTCCCCAGGAGGTCAGAAATACAAACACACACACACACACACACACACACACACACACACACACACACACACACACACACACAAGTGTGTTTTGTTATCCTTATGGGGACCGTCCATTGACTTCCATTGATTTTAGTAACTAGATTTATACCTAACCCAAACCCTTTTCCTAACCTTAACCATTACTGATCTATAAGTAACCCTAAGACTAACTAAAACTCTATTCACACCATACCTATAAACCTAACCCCTAACCCTAAAAAGGGGGGTCCCCCTCATGGGGACCAGGCTTCGGTCCCCACAAGAACCCTCGGACCCCAGAAAGATAGTAAAAGTCAGGAAACGGGTCCCCAGGAGGTCAGAAATACAAACACACACACACACACACACACACACACACACACACACACACACACACACACACACACACACACACACACACACCCNGATCACACACACACACACACACACACACACACACACACACACACACACACACACACACACACACACACACACACACACACACAGAAGTATTAACTCTCCTCTGCATGATGTTTACTGGCATGTTTGTATTTTACATTCTAATAAAAACCAGTAATGCAGGAACTAGACCACCATAATGTTGATTCAGAGACACCAAATACAACGTGATGAGAACTGGATTCAGATCATCTAAAGACAAAGATGGGAGAGAAACAAACTATAGCATAACAACACTGCAGATACCGTTTAATTATGTTTCAATGACTTGTGTCTATCTTTGCTACTAGCTGTGGCCAGAAATTTGTGTGAAATAAAGACGAAAACAGGTTGCTGAACATGCCTGATGAACATTTATTTAATTGAAAACTCATATTTTATCACCTACTTTGGAAACAACAAGAAAAATACAAAGTGATTCTTTTCTGTGCTGAAAATACACGATTCACTTTTTAAAAGATAGAAATCCTGAACAACATGTGATTATTCTCTCACTGATGAGATCTTTTACGTGTTTAATCAGTGCTCAATCATAGACCCGCGCTTGAATTCGCTGGCATTAAGTCACAGACCAACATACCATAAATTGGCACCTGATATGTTTAATCTCATTTGGGCTTTGAAATTATTGCATGAATTTTTAATACCTTTTTAATTAGCATCACGTGGTTTGTTTTGAATCAGGGTCAAGCCCCAGGACACCGTCCCTGATCTGACTTTTTAATACAGCCACCATTTAATATAAAGAAGGCTTAAAGAGTAAGCACTGCAGTGATGATCACCTTATTAAATATTGATCCTGAGCAGTTTGGTAAAGACTTTCTAATGCTCTTGTTATACGTCAGATTTTAAATTAAAAAAGGTAAAAAAAGCTCAGCCCAAGAGGTTTTAGACTTCATCATAAACACAGATTTGGACATAGAAGAGTCAGACAGACACTGAAGATGGACAACAGTCACCCCGAGACCCCAAGCACGAACAAGTGAGTAAAAAAAAAAAAATGGATGACTAGAGTGAGACAGAAAAAACTACAAGGTGGTTCTATTCTGAATTTTAAAAGTAAAATAATGTTGAATTTTCCCCATATTAGGTTAAAAAACACAATTTTTGTGACTTCACATTTAAAAAAGGACACTATTATACAAAAACATGATCATGTTTTGCTATCATGGTAAAACAATAAGAACAATTGCTTGAATAGTAAATGTATAACATTTAAGAATTCTTTCTTGTTAAAAAAAAAAAATAATGTTGTGACATCAGCTTTTCTGAGATTGCGAAATCAATGTGTGCAAAATCTCAAAAGATTCCATCCATCCATCCATCCATCCATCCATCCATCCATCCATCCATCCATCCATCCATCCATCCATCCATCCATCCATCCATCCATCCATCCATCCATCCATCCATCCATCCATCCATCCAACCTGCTTCTTGCTGTTCGGGCGAGAGGCGGGGTTACACCCTGAACAGGTTGCCAGTCCAAAAGATTCCAATAAATCTTAAACACACTATCAGTCAAAAACAGTTAGAAAGACCATCAGTCCACTAAATAACCAGCAGATAGAGAGTTTTTTGAGCATTACGATCAAAGAACACATGGGTTGTATGACTGTGTGTATAAATTGCTATAATTTAAAGCCATATTTTACACACAATGACTGAGATTAAAAGTTGTTATTAGTGTGGAGACTTCAAAGTCCAGCGGTAAACAATGATCATGATAAAACCTCTTGTCATAAAACATGGCAGCACTCTGGTTGCATGGCAGGGGAATGGACTGTTTATCATGGGAAAGAGGAGCCGTGTGCTTCTAGCCCATCTGTCTTGGGTTGGGGGTTGTGGGGGTCGAGCTTAGTTTAATTGAAGATTATCTGCTTAATTACTCAAGCACAGCCAGCGTTAAACAGCCATGGATTAAGGAAACGTCACAGAAGCAGACCTTGGGGTCCAGTGCTGCGCTCAATTAGCGGGGAGGGCCCAGATATGGCTCTCCCACTCCTACCCATCAGAGCCGCTGGAACGGAGGCTGCATACTAAGAGAGACCGGCCATGAAAACATTAAACATGGAACTGAACAACTGCACAGGCGCAGAAAGTCAAGGTGTGAGTGTCCTCTCTGTACCTTCTGTTCTCTCATCAGCTAGTCTCGTGTCACTTTTCACACTCGAGGAGCTGCGACATAAACCGAGAAACATAATGTGAAACTACAGCAACGACTGAAATTAGATGCTGCAAAATTTACTGAATAAATATATGTACGTTTATAGTAGTGATGATGTGAGAAGTCAGAGGAGAACAGACATACCAAAGCAGCAGAAGATAAAGCTGGGTTCTGCTCATGTCAGCCAAAAGGACAATGGTGCTAAATTGGACAACAACAAGTTGAAAAAGTGTTGAATTTTCCAACAAGTCTTGATTTCAGCTGCAGCTATCGAACGCACGGGCCTGAATTCTGAGCAAACAATCTGAAAACGATGCATTCTGCCTTGTACGGTTCAGCTGGTGGTGTAATGGTTTAGGTGATGTTGTCTTGGCTCATTTTGGGTTTCTTAATACCAACTGAGCATTGTTTAAACACCACAGCATACCCAAGTGTCATTGCTGACCATTTCCATCGTCTGATGGCTGCTTCCAGCAGGATAATGACACAAAGCTCAGATAATCAGATGGGAGATTCTTCATGGATGTGTAGCCCACAAATCAGCAGCTAATTGGCCAGATAGGGGTCAGTGATAACCTTGAGATTTAGCCCCAAAACCAAACCCGAGTTTTATCTTGTTGTTGTCATCTAGGATATTTAAATAAAGACTGTAGATGGGAGTCAGGGAAGCAACTCCTGATACAGACCTGACTCTCTCTCTTATATAATAAAGGTCATTAGTGCAATGAAAAACAATTAGAATAATAAAAAAATGAATAGATAAATAAGTAAAATGTCCAACTCATTGAAGTTTGTGTTCTCCTCTTGTAAATTTATATTAATTAAATAATAAGAACCAAAGACCATCTCCTGGCTGCATGTACTGTACGTATCTCAGGGTGCTACACAAATATGTCAGAGGGAGAACGGAGTTCTGGATTATTTGCAGGATTTTCTTTTTGTTATGCGTCAACAGTATTGTTTGTATCGTGTTCACAGTTTCTTCAAAGATTCGTTGAACTTTACTGCCAAGAAAAGCAACACTGAGTGTTCCAGATTTTTACATTTTGGAGCTTCTAGTTGAAAGTGTGAATGTTCAGGTTTAATCTGAGCTTTTAATTTAGTTTTACAGACGGTTATGTTGGGATTTTTGACTTTTCCTGATGTTACCCAGGAGGGTGATACTGCTTGGACGTCCTCAGCGCAGTCCAGACATCCGTCTTTGTAAAGAGGCCGTTTATTAAAGGGACTCTGGTGTTTCAAGGCTCAGAATGAAAGAAATGTTTTCCTCATCCTCGTTCTCTCCCTCTCAGACTGATCAAACTGCAGCATTGTTGTTCTAAAACACTGAAAGGTTTTCTTTTTCAGGATCACATGACACCTCATCCACCTCTCAGTCATACTTTCCACACTTCTCTCTTAAGCCTCCTCGTCCTTCGTCTTCATCTCATTTCAGAGATGTTTGAAAGAGCTGTTCAGCTATACATATAGCTCATTCTTATAATTTGGAATGCAAACAAAGCTCTTAAATGATGGCTGCTGCTAAGCAGGAGAAGTCACTTAGCAGGAAAATCTGCTGGACAACTTGTTAAATGAAACGTTCTTTTAAATACATGTTTTATTTAAACTTTTCTACACTCATTGAGGCCATTACAAGATAAATAAGCTCATAAACAAGACTACTACTTGCATTTTACTTGTGTCCAGATGGTGTTTGTGGTGATTAGCACAAAGCCAGATCTTAAGAAGTGACATTTAGACATGGACATTATGAATCATCTACTTTATCTCTATTAACATTCTCACACACACTAAAAAAAAAACTTCCCTCTATTACCTTTAGCAACAAATGAGTTTGTTGCATATGAATATGTATTTTAGTCACTACTTAGTTTTTTAACCTTAAACGAGATCTTCTCTGTCAAAGATTGTTTTTCATGAGAAGGATTTATTTGTTTTTTGTGGGTCAGTTCTCTTCTTTATCCGTGTGTTTGTAGTGAGGGTCGCAGGGAGGTGGTGTCGATCTCTTCTTGTTTTGTTTACAGTGAAAGTTTTTAAAGGGACTGATGCTAATAGCAGAGTCTGATTATTCAGTTAACTAAACCAGAGTTTTATTTTCTCTTCACGAGGGTCTCTGAAGATGGTGGTTGCCTCAACGTCAGAAAACAGACATCCAGACAGGCACGGCATAAAAAAAAACGACAAAAGCTAATAAAGCTAGGTTTTCACTAGATAATAATAATAACAGGCAGTTTAAAGATTACACCACATCCACTAGTTCTTTGTTTTTCTCTGTCTTTTTCCTTTCATAACTAAAAACGGATCAAAACCACCAAGATTAAAAACCCAAACCTGAAACCTTTTGATACCCAGAAGACGGTCTTCATGTTCATGTGGGAGAAACACGTTAAAAAATTATGATTGTAGGAAATTCTGAAAGTTTACCAACACGCCCATAACCCTCAGTTGCAACAATAATACACAGAATAAATACAGATTGTTTCTCTGAGCTTGACTTTAGTCTTCAAATAAGATTTAGCTTTTTCGGATTGGATGCACAATCAAAACTGTCA
>SSNP01000116.1:976948-993794 GCA_006937955.1 Pachypanchax playfairii | reverse complement strand
GAGCCACAGCCTTCTGATTAAGGGCGAAATACTGGCGGCTGAGGTGATGGGGGGAGGAGGGGGAGGGATACAGAAAACACAGTGAGGGAGAGACGAGGAGAGGAGATAGAGAGAGGTGGGGGAGGGGCAAGAGGGACAATTTAACGAAGCTCAAACGCTCTGCCATCTCTGAAAAGCAAGAAAGGAGACAGACATGGAGGAGATTGGGACGAGCTCAGGCCGGCGTTATCAGCTTGTTAGCCCCCCCCCCTTGTTCTTCTCCCTCTCCTCCTTTGTTTGGGATTTGGTGTTTAAAAACTGTGAGCTGAGATTACGCCAGGTTTTTCTGAAGAACTTTTAAAAGAGCTGCTGTGTTTCTCTGAAATTATCCTTGGAATGTAATCTAAACAATTTGACCTCAATGTGTTTAACCAGTAGGACTGAAATGTCTTGGAAGACAGTTTAAACCACGTCAGATTTCATTTCAGTTCATCATAAAATCAAGCTGGTCTCAATTTCCTCTATTTCTATGTTTAACATAATTTAGAAAAAGTAAAGCTAAATTAAACTTCACTGCAAGATTTATTTAATAATTTCTTTAGTGAAATTAAAATGACAATTAGAATTTTTATCTATTGACATTTTGTATTTTTCTTCTTTACCACAAAGAAGAAACAAACATTTTTTTTCTTCAAATGTCAGTTTAAGAGAAAAAAAAAAATCCCTCAAAAACAGGATGTTGTAAATATTCAAGGCGCAACCTTTTTTTCCTTCATTCTTTAACAAATTCATGCTGAACTGATAACAAGAGCAATGTAGCATTATTGAGAAAAGGATGCTAAACCCACAAACGCTGGCTGAGAAAGAGAAAGGGAGGAAGAGCACCTGTGTCATTGTTGTGCCTGTTGCCTGGTAACAACATCCTTCACGGTGCAGCAAACGGAAGCCACACATGAAGAAAGACTCCAACCTTAAGAAAAGGGGGTTAAAAGAAGAATTTCATTTTCCATGAAGGTTTGTGTTGATGAGAGATTTTTTTTTATCATTTATGTTTGTGGATTTCAGCCCAAACAGGTGTTGATGTTGAAATTAACTTAGCATCAGCCACAAACTACATGACATGTCTGCAGTATCTCTGCTTGCAGAGGTATTTGCCATGATTGGGTTTACCTGCTGTGAACATCATTTGTCGATTTTATTTATCGTTTTTCAAATCGTTGTTGCACAAAGTCCTGCTCTATGAAAAATGTTCAATTTAAAAACATTTACAGATTTATTTTGAACAATGTCAAATAGAAAGTTTCACATTTCAGTCAACTAAAGATCATCAGAGGTAGTCCAAAAAAAAAAAAATAAACGCTTGTAACTTCCTGCAATTTTGTGATAAATTCAAATCATTATGACATGTTGCTGAAAAGTAAACTGTTATGTTTTCTGTGTATGTTAGAACATCAGTCAATTTGACAGAAATTCAGATAAAATTTGATACGTTTGTTGTTGAGCATCAGGACCAACAGATTTACTGAGAATGAATCGATGAGACAAGATATTTGTTTCAAACTTCACTGTTTGCTGTTGTTTCAAAATCATTGTTAGAACGTCTGTCAGAAATGCAATTTGATAGCTAATTTTTTTTATTTAGATCATGTTTCTGCACTCGGGCAAATCTGATACCTTTTAATGGATCAAATATTGCTTATTCAGCTATGTTTAAAAAAAAATAAGAGTTCATATGTCGACTTTCTTTTTTTCCCACAGAACTTCACATTGACCTTTACTGTGCCGGGGTGTCGACTCTTTCAGTTTATTTTAATGCATCAAAATTGGGTTTGATTCTTAGAACTCACATCTGTAGGATGTTATGTGCGTTCTGTGCATTCTGCTGAGCTGTGGCTGCACGTGTTTATGCCTGCTGACCTTTTGCAGAAGCAGCCGCTGCCTGCACAGTCTTTCAGTAAAGCACTTCATTTGTAATGGCCACAAACCCACTGAGTTTGTTTCATATAATCAAAGACTGATTTAATTTCAAGCATCAAGACTGTAGAGTTGGTGAGTAACGGCTGTGACAGGTCAGAACTCAGAACCCTCTGATGGCTTTTCAATAGACTGAACAACTTCAGTGGTCCAGGTCCAGGTCGTGAGTGGGAGGTAACTTTGCCACTTTAAGGCAACAGCTGTTTGTTACAGCAGCGGTCGCGATTAGCTCCTATAAAGGCTAGCAGTTAGCATTTTGGCTCACTGACCGGAGGTAGTTTTTTGTTGCCATCATGTCGGAACAAGAAAAAAGAGTAATTATTCTGAGGCAAAGTAAAAGAAAGTGTGAGCCAGACAGTGACAGAGCTAAAACCAGAGTAAACATCTGCAAGGCTACATGCCTGAGACATGGTTGTTTACGACAGTTGTAATTCTAAAAGTTATTTAGTACTGCTTTAAAGGATGAATATGGAACATGAACACCACAGTGACATAGTGTTTGAATGTTGTAGTTGCAACAATAGAACAAGGTGTCCAGCTGTCGTGATGCAGGTTCGACATTTCTGCATACATTTTGATGCTGTGAACATTTTTTATTTGGGTCCATCTGTTCTAGCTTCACCTAAACTCACTCTGGTGTTTGACCTCGTCAGGTCGCCCCTCTTCTGAGAAGGATAACAAAATCTCTTCATTATATTTTAACTCAAATATAATTTTTAAAGGAAATACTGTACTTTCATTATGCATCCCTCTAAATACCATGTGTAGGTATTAGTTTTTTAAATATAGTGTTTTATGAAATAGTTCCATATTCAACCTTTAAAGAGGCCATTTCATACAAATTTCAGGACTTTGTGGTTATTTCTTAAGTGTTAATCAGTAATATGAAACATTTTATAATCTAAAAAACGTCAGGAAACACTGATTAACAGACCTTTCAATCTGTCTGCATCAAAATTCAGGTGGTTCCGGCTCCTTCCATCAGGATGCTTCGTCAGCAGTTCGTTCATATTCATTATTCAAATTTGCTGGACTCTGATTGGCTAACAAACTAGCCTATGAGAGCAAGGTATACTGTTTCCTGCCCTGCTGCACATGGCAACAGTAGACATTCTCTCTTCCTGTTTGCTACGTCTTATGCTACAGCTTTTAGCCAGCAGCATGCTAGGCGTGGTTTCAACTGCAGGAGCTGATAAATACTAACGAACAAAGGAGTTGTAACGAAACAGATACAGGTCGTTTGGACTCGGGAGAACTCGGGTGTTATCGCCACCTGCGTAGTTTGAGAGATAAAAACTGAAAAATGGAAATGACCATCTTCAGTGCATGTGGTGGGATATTGGCCTTAAAGGTGAAATATGTGACTTTGAGAAAATGCCTGCATGTCAAACTTGACCATGTGAACCAAATTGTTGTTGGTAAAATAGCCCTTATTTTTCAATTCAGGTCATGAACAAATGGTCCAGGCTCTTTTTTCTCTGTTTATCAAGAATAAGTGAATGCACAGTGTGATTTAGTGTTGAAATCTGTCATATCTTAAAGTCAAAAGTTCACAAAGGTTGTAAATTTGTCTGCCTGGGTCACAGGACCATGTTTTTGAATCGCTGGAGTTTTTAATAATTTCATTTTAAAAATAGTCAGAGACGTTGTGAACATGTGGAACTCTTTCTGTAAGTTACAAAGTGCAAAAAATGTAAGGAATATTGATGACAATTTGTAAATAAAAAAAAATTGAAATGAAAAAGAATTGAGACATAATTAGGACATTTTGTGACAAAATCAAGACAAGAAACTTTGCACAACAATCGTAATTGCATCATAAGTCCCATGTGATCTGACTGTGTGTAACACCTGCATCAGATGTTTTAATTCAGTTTGATTCCAGCTGGAAAGTACTCAAAATTTCTGATTACTTGCTGCCTTTTCCATTTTAACATCTAATCACTAAGTCTTTCTATTAAAATTGTCCAGCTATGTTCCCTCACTGAATTGTGTTTGAACATGTCTCCACTCAGTGCAACTAAAGTTCTAATATATTTACTCATAAGATTCACAAGTTGAAAATCCCAGACATCTTAATTCTGAAAATGGGAACAGAAAATCATCTTTCAAAGATGAAACAGTTCAACGTTTGATGCATCTGTTAAACCCAGAACATTTTCTTCGGGTTGTTGTTTATTTGCTGTGGTCTCATAAAACTAGAGCACATAAATGTCTGACTGCATGTTGATTGCTGAGCAGCGGAGAGTCATCAGAGTGCTAAAGGTACTCGTCAGCTCAACAACTGCATCTTCTTCAGATTTACTGACCTCACTCTGTATTCTCATTTAGAATATGTTTTTATCTGAAGGTTCGTGCTGCAAAAAAGTATTTGTCCCCCTACAAATTTCTTTTATTTTTTGCTGTTTTTTCCCCAAGATTTTGGATCCACAAATAAATTTGAATCTCTCAGACACTGAAAACCTGATAAAACACAAAATATAGTTTAAATTGATCCAAACCAATACAGCACAGTGCGAAAAAGTATTTACCCCCCACATAAGAGCAGATGGGAAACAATGTCATTGATATTTATCTGTCTGGAAAAAGTAACAAAATAATTTCTATAGCTTTGGGACTCCACTGAACCACTGTGAGAGACACTATCCATGAATCCAACCAACATAGAACGTAGAACCTTTCCAGGAGTCATCGACGAACCCAGTTTTCTCGAAGACAACATCAAAGACTCACCCAGAAGGTCACAAAAGAGCCCAGAACAACATCTAAAGCACTACACCACCTTGATGATACTAAAGACTTTAGAGAAAATGTTCTGTTGACTAACAAGACAAACGTGGAACAATTTGGAAGGTGTAACACCTGGTGTAAAACACTTCAGTTCAGAAACAGGAACCTCATACAAACTGAACATCAGCAACTTCCTTCAGAATGTACTTTTTAAAAGATATATTAAAAACCTACATATCATGTGGTGAGTGGTCCTGGCAGAAGTACTCTTGGTTAAAGCAGGTGTGTGTGAGCTGCTATTCAAAGTGTTCATCTCTACTATAAAGGGTCTGAACACCAACAGTCCACAGGCTGCAGCTGTGGGTCCCACAGAGGGGGAACTTAGTTACATGTTACGTTTAACATCTAAATTTATAGATTTAACATTTACATTCATGATTCATGAAAGTACAACAGCGCAGGGGTTATTTTCTTCGTGCAGGTTGGGCTTCTAAGTAACATTTCATCACCACAGTCTACCTAATTGTTGTTGCAGACAATCGTTTTATAGCCACAATGTTCCATCTTCTGATGGCGTCTTCCAGCAGGATAAAGCATCACGTCACAAAGCTGAAATGATCTCAAACATTATAATGAATCTATTGACCTCGGTCTAATAAAGCCCCTTACGGATGTAGTGGAGCAGGAGATTTGCATCATGGATGAGCAGCTGATAAATCATCAGCAACTGTGTAAAGTTATTAAATCAAGATGAACCAAAATCTCTAAGGATTGTTTCAGACAACATTTTGAATCCATGCCACAGAAAGTTACGTTAAATCTAAAGGCAGAAGAGCATCTGACCTGGTACTAGCAAGGTGTACTGTATAATACTCTGGTGTGTGTACTGTATGTACAGTAAGTTTACAGCTTGACCGAGCTCGTCCTTGAAACTTAAGTCTTGAAAACCAGCTCGTCTTTTTCCTTCATGGAACAGCAGCAGCTTTGATGAGTGTGTTAACGAAATCTCTTCTCACTCCACTTTCTGTGACAATTCATGACACTCAGTCAAGAGGGGTTTTATTTTCTGAGGTAAAGAAAAAGTTAAACAGAAACACAGTCTTGTTTTACCTTACAAATTACAATAACTTTAATTTAGTAGGCGGATGGTTTTGGTACCAAATTTATGATCTAATCCAATGCTTCACTACAAACATAAAACTTGTACATGTATCTATCACTCAGTGTTCTTTAAAGCAGTTCTAAATAACATTTCTGCAGCCGTGTCTCAGACGGTTATTACTGGAACCGGTGTTCTGTTGAAATATGCTACCTTTTGAGATGTGCTACCAATTCCTTCTGCACATGTGCTGTTCCACAGTTTTGACTTCAATAAAGAGATTTATTATTTATTTTTTGTTTCTATATTTTTCCATAAATAGATTTTATCTATCAAATAAATTCTCCCTGGACGGGAAAACTAAATATCACGTTATTTTTACTTTCTTCACATGTCACAGCGACAGGCAAATGTTTGGACACACCCAGAGGAGAAGGACCCAACAATGGCCGACAAGGACCCAGAGGGCTTTTATATAGAAAATATCAGGGAAGGATCATAAAAATATGTTTAAATAATTAAAAGGTCACACTCACCATAAACAAGAACACTGTATAAACTTCCAATTACAACTTATTTCATAACAAGATGTCATTGGAAGTTTATACAAGAACACTGTATAAACTTCCAATGACATCTTGTTATGAAATAAGTTGTAAATTCGTTCTATGGCGGCATTTTTCGACAGTTAATAAGTGTAATATAGGAGGACCAGAGATGTCCAGAGTGTCTCATATGAAGATGAACACGTTTTTTGGTGAGTATCCACTTAGACAAGTTTCAAAACAGTAGCTTAAAGTTGTAAAAGTTATTTTGTACTGCTTTAAATACATTAATTGTTACAACAGATTTAAAGATACACTTTCTCTTAAAAATACTTTGATACATACAACAATATGGACGGACTTACATATTTAACTCTAATTTGTTTTAAAGATGACAGGAAAATAATGTGAAATTGGTCTGTTGCTCAAGTGTTGCAGTGTATTACCTGACAGCCAATGTTTTAAAAACCATGACAGATGCTTGGAAAAAAAGAGCAGAAAATGGCTTTGAAATTAAAAAGAGAGAAAACTACAGAATAATCTGTATATACAGTAAAATAAAAGACTAGAATTACTGAAAAACATCAAATGAAACATTAGAAAGCAGTTGGTGACTCAGCGTCCTGTTTGTGGTTTTATTTTACCTTCTCGGAGGTCACATTTCAGCTGCTCTTCACCAGCCGCTTGGACATCTAATGATGCATGCTGAGACAAACCTACAGGTGATGCAGTAAAAAAAAAAACTCAGCCCGATGAACTAAATCTGAATTTACTGGCATTTTGAGAGAAATTATATATGAGAAATGGAGTGTAACGTCATGCAAAGATGCTTTCATTAGTATTCAACTCAAACATCCTTGGTCATCTGATAGAAGTTCTGTTGACTGTTTCTATTGGCTGGTAAACGGCGACTTAATAAAGCAATAACACTGGAAACAAAATGATTTTCAACTAATCTTGTGGCCAATGATGAGCGAACGTAACGCGTTGGAGGCTGGCAAATGAGCCGCTGCATTGAAAGCTCACAAGCTAATGATATGATTATTTGCTCATCAGGGTGATATGAGTGTGTATGTTGTGAGAGTGCACACATGAGAGTGTGCGTGGTGGAGGCTGTGGTGAACGGCGCTGGTCACATGTTATAGCATAATAATAAAAATCAGAGCTGTTGTGACAAACCTCGCCTCCGTTGCCCGGCGTTAGAAGTGCTGCGTCTGGTCTCAGAGAGCTGCAGATACATTACAGAGAAGGAAAAGTGGGAAAAAAAGTGCAAGGAATGAGAGCTGGAGAGAGAAACGAGGAGAGTTTGGAGGCCTGTGGCTGAAGGATTGATTTTAAATGTTCTGCAACGACAGTGTTTACCATCCTCTCTGGCTAGCCCCCTGACAGCGGCGGTATCAAAACAAGAATTATACTCCCTTCCCCCCACCCAGCATGAAAAGAGAGAGAGGAAACAGGAGAGGAAATGATTGTTAAAAATGAAAACTTTACTTCCTGGTATAAAAAAATTATTTCTGTTTCCATGAATCTCTGATTTAAGTTTTATTTGCCAACATCAACATTCATTCTATTTACTAATTGTACAATTTACTTGTGATGATCTTTGAACCAGAGCTCGTCTCACGTTGGCAAACCTGTTCAAACACTCTCTCACAACGGCTTCTACAGACATTAAAAATAGCTTAAATGGTAAATAACCTGTATTTCTGTAGCACTATTCTAGTCTTACTGATCACTCAACATTTCATACAAGTTACATTCACCCATTCACACACGCAAATATGCAAATAAGGGAGCTAAATGGGGTTCGGTGTCTTCCCCAAGGACACTTCGACATTTGGAGAAGGAAAACAGGGTTCGAACTTCGAACATTTGGATGAATCAAAACTGCACAATCTCCTCCAGTGTTTTCAAACTAATAAATAAATCTTACGGTGCATTTTAGGTTCATCCTTAAATGATACGTCACTTTGACCTCTTCACTTGCTTTGCTTCTAGAATTCATCTTTTGTTTGCTTGCACTCACCTGGCTGGACCTCACAGGCCTGTCCACAGAGGCTCCACCAGTCTTCTCCATAAACCCACCACCATACCCTCAGCCCTCCATGAACAACACACTCACACTCCAACAGAGGATCGACGAGGTGAGTTATCTCAGGCAGGAAGGCGAGTAGGAGCCTTTACAGACTGACAGGATAAAAGAAGCATCAAAAGCATTCAACTAATTGTAATTTGTTTGAGGCAAACACTCACCTTAGGGGCGGGGACAGGTGCAGGAGATCACAGACTAAGCAGTAGGTGAGAACACACTACTCAGCCTGCAGTCTTGTCAGGACTAAACTGAGTTTATGACAAACTAACTGAAAATATCCAATATTTAGATCATCAGTCAAAAATTCAAGAAGCAAAAAGTAAATTTTGTCACTTTCTCAAAGTGAACATCAGCTGTTTCAGATAACACGGCGATCCCTCATGATTTTTGTGCACACCATCTAGTTTTTCAAAATGTCAATTTAAGCACTTTTGTTCTCCAACGTCCTCTTAGAGGCTCCAAACTGATGAACTCATGAATTTATTAATGTAAAATCAAGAATGTAAACCGTTAAAAACTCAGCCTTTTTTCTACGACACAGACAGTGAACGGAATAGATTCTGTTTAGCACATTTGTTTAAAAGCAATCTTCAATAAACAGTTTTGCAAAAAATTAAAAAGCAAGGAAAGCATCACTGATTTATTTTACCTAAAAATATCAGTATCATTAATGAACATCTCAGTATCCAGATGACAAACAGCATCCAGTCCAGAGAAGCTCTTTTCAGTGAGCTGCCCTCACACGGCTCTTCAGAGGGGAGACATGTTGTTAATAATTAAGGCTGTGGCTGGAGGCACAGGGAGGCTAAACTTCCTCTAACAAGTGGCTTTCTGACAGCGCAGACATATGGCTCTTGCTTCTCCATATTCTCCTCAGCCCTGCAGACTTGTGCATTTCACACACGTTCGAGGCGGGGGTGAGAAGCCTCCTTCCTGACTGCCAAAGAACAATAAATCAAAATCCTAATGGTCTGCAACAATCAGATAATTATGAGTGTGGCCACGTGGCATGAAAGGGAATTTTCTGCTTTAAATCCTGTGAAGTATTTGACTGGATTTCATCCGCAACATTCATTAGAAGAGGTCACGATTTCTACTTTTTTTTATGTGTGTATGTGTGTGTGTTTTATACAGACATTCCCAAAATGGAGAAATTTAAACACAGCTGGTTAGTTTTTAATTAAGATTTGTGTGAAAGATAAGACACTACAGCAGAAGACACAAACAAATCAGTGTTTTTTTTATTTCTAAAATAAGTTTTGCAAATGTGTCAACAGTTTCCCTGATGTCAGATATGACATCAAAACATATCGTCATTATCAAGGTATATATTCTCATGGGATGTTTGTTCCTACAGTTCTTCTGTTGAATCATGGATATTAGGCAGTTTCTTCTAAACCTCATCAGTAGCTCAGTTTTCTACAACATCAAACCTTTTGTATCTGCTCGTTTTACTGTTTTGAAATGAAAATGTGACCATGTGTTGTAATACCACGTCTCTGTCATGTCTGTAGGTGATTTGGTTTTATAAACATAATGAAACAGCACAGAATCAACACAGATTTTAAATCCACTGCATGTGCTGTGATGCACGCTTAGAGAAAGTTTATATCCAGCTTGTTTGAAATTTACAACGAAGTTTGTCAATTGCATTTGCTTTTATATCAGTTAAATAAATGAGAAGACAGCAGATTGAAGGTTTTCTTGTATTTGGTGTTTTTAACATGGATATTAGCTTGAACTTTTTGGATTGTGTTTTTGGCTGGTGTGAAAACATTCTTCATCTAAATATTCAGTGGTTTCAGATGAAAGAGAACATAACGAATCAAAATGTTTTTTGACAAAGCGTTATGTTTTTCAATGTAGAACAATATTCTAGAGATCCAACCCGTCTTTAAAGACCATTTACAAATGAACTGGGGCTTTTGATGTGGAGTCTAAACAGGCCTAAATCAATGTGTCAATTCTAATCTTATTGTAATTACTGAACAATCAACGAACTATAATCATCAATAACAAGACACAGCTGATTTTTAAAAAAAGTAATTCAGGCTTTGAAACACTATTACAGTAGTTCTAAGTGAAATTGACAACTTTAAGTACTCGCAGGGTTTGATTTACTTTTCTTTAAAGAATAATCATCTGTGTTTCATCGGTTGATGAAGAACGTGTTTAGATACGTTTTGTGGAAATTTCTCATCTGTCTATCTATCTATCTATCTATCTATCTATCTATCTATCTATCTATCTATCTATCTATCTATCTATCTATCTATCTATACTGATGTTACATTATAAAAAGAACTCATGAACATATTAATTCTTTGTTGTTGATCTTGTTGTATTTCATGATGTTTTATATGGTTTTGGTTCTTCAGTTTTATGTTGTGACAGCTGGGGATCTGCATCCCCCCCCCCGAGACCCTGAGTAGTAACAATCAGGTAAAGAAGATGCATGGATGGATGTCTTATGATGTTCTTGTAGTATCTCAGCCTCTAAATGTCCTCAGGTGTCCTTGTGTTAAACTGCTCCCACACCTGTTCCTCATCTGTAATTAGCACATCTTTTGTCACTTACTAATCACCTGTACTTGAGTCTGTACTTTATTTATTGGTTTTTCTCGCTTTTTATAAAATATCTCTGTTCATCCTGCTATTTTGCCAGTTGTTCCTCTTTGTTTTGTTATTTAATATTGTTGCTAAGTGTTTGAAACTTCCTCCTTTTTGGCTACATTTTGTCAGATTGCTGCTCTACCAAACAAACAAAGATGTTCTATGTTTATCAGCATCACATTTCTGACTGAAGCCCTGATTTACTTTCATCTTCCAATTAAATCCATGTTTTTTGTTTTATTTATTTATTTATTTATTTATTTATTTATTTATTTATTTTTTGTAAAGCTCACTTTACTTTCTGACTGCTGCTGCCTGATTGAGTTCACCTGTGTGTAATTACACCCACTCAACATATAAGCTCTATGCTCCCAGTTTCCAGCACTGGATTTGTAATTTAGAGCTTTACTTCAGGTCTCCATGGATTGTCCATCACGTTATTCAAATAATCTAGAGTGAAAATAGAAACAAAACAGAATATCAAGGCACTATGATCAAGCAGTTGAAAATACACTTTTATGATGACAAATAAAAATGAAAAAGATAAGTTGAGTCTTTTCAGAAGGAGAAATACACACTGGTGCATGTTTAAAGAAATAACAGAAAGCATCAGGACCTGGTCGGTTTATTCCTTTACCAAATTGCAACCTCATTTTCAACCAGGTCATTGCTGTTGTGTGTGAAATGGATACGACTTCACACTCCTACAGGTCAGCGACATGGTAAAGCCATCATTTACAAGAGACACTTTCATTTAATGAAAGATATGCTGCCAGAACATTAATAATTTATGTGGTATTTCCAGTAGAGCTGTGACAAGCCTAATTAATCTAATTTACCCCATTTATTTAAACTGCAATCACAGGGTTGGGGGAATAAAATGAGAATTTAATAAACTATTTTTCCCAAATTTGATTTGTCTTTTATCCCATGATGTTGCGAGAGTATATAACACCATCGCTTGTGCCTCGTTCATCAGAACAACACCAGCCTGATATGTGTACGCAACAGAAGGAAAAACTAAACTGTGTTATTTCTCATCTTTTCCACTCATCATAAAAAAAAAAACTCCCACACGCAGGCACAAGATTGACTGCATGTGCAAAAAACATGTGCGCACTCACACACCCCGAACCCACCGCTGTGGAACAGCCATCAGTCAAAGTGTGATGCCGCTGCAGGTCCAGGGGCATTTACATAGACGGATGATAAAGAGATTATGGGGCACAGGGGTTATTAATCATACAGCTGAGAAGGAGAGAGGGACTGCTTGGTGTCACTCTTTTCTCCAGGGATGGATTTTTACCCTGAATATGTCTTTCTGTGCTGTTTCCTATGTTCTATTTACTGCTTAGCGAAACCACTGTAGTATTATCAGCGCCTTGGTTTCTGTATTGCTGCAGGCTAAAGGTGCAGAGAAGCTAAGTTCACCTCCAGGCACAAGCTTCAGGGCTACACTCCGGAAATTTCAGCTGAAAGGCAAAGCAAATTACATTTTTAGCACAGGGTCACTGGGATAAATGACATATTAATAGCAACATTTTGTTTTAAAGAAAAGTTCTACGAAGGGACATTTAGATTAATCAAACAGTCAAACAGATTGGAATGCTCTAATTATTCACCTATATATAGAGGTTAAAAGGATTTTTATATCTTTGTATGCTGAAAGTCACAGTAATGTGGTTAGCACTGTTACTTTTCACCAAGGTTTCTTATTTTTGGATTGTTTCTCTGGTGATTTTAAACAAACCATACATTCTGTTATCCTACGGTTGGTCCTGTGATGAACTAATGGTCCCAGATGTGCCAAGATGAACTTCAACAAGTAAATCAATTACTATACAAAAACATATTCTGAAAGTTTTGTGATTTTTTGGGTTAAACAACCACCTATGAATTAAATCCTAAAATGGTTTGAAGAGTTTTACCACAACATTTGCATGCAAAACACAAAAATACAATAAAACACAGAAAAAAATTATATAAACCTTAAAAATTATTTTTATTTTTTCTCTATATTTGCTCAATTAAAGTAAGACGTTTCAAAACAATATAATATAATATTTATGGTATAACAGTAATAATTTTATGGTATTAGTAGGAGAATAAACAGTTTGACTGTTAATATAAGGTGAGCTGCAAATCAGTGTTGCAAACAATAATTCCCTCATAATTAATCTTCTGAATAAAACTGACACTGGGTAAAAACTGTCTCACATTTGAACAATTTATAGGCGCCGTTCTTTAGTATGAATTTTGAATATCGAGTGGTTGGATTGTGTCCCTGTGAGACTGGTGGATGTGATAATGCAGTAATCCACAGCGACAGGTGAAGTACTCTGCTCCTCTTGGCTGTTTGCTTTGGTAAATGTAGCCGCCATACTCTGACCCCAATGGGACGTGACATTTGAATTCTCCGTGTCTCGACTCCTCAGTTCTCCGACTCCAAACATTCCACTCGCTCACCAACATGTTTATGGTGTTAGCATGATCTCAGACTTCAGTCATGAGTTGTTTTTGTTATCTCAGAAGAGTTTGTTGGATCAGTTGGCCCGACATGGGAGGTGGGATGGGCGGGTGAAGCAGGTGCTTCAGCTGATTGATGGATGAACAGATGATGAATGGAGAGGGGGGTGTGTGGATGACAGGTTAGGTATATGGATTCAAAGATGAGTGATTCATGGGAGATAAGTGAACGAGAGCCTCTTCAGAGATAAAGTAATTTCCTTTTTATTCTGATGACATTTGTCTTTGTTGGTTTTTCTAATCTTTTTTTATAGATCATCCTCATCATCATCATCATCATCATCATCATCATCATCATCATCATCATCATCATCATCATCATCATCATCATCATCATCATCATCATCATCATCACAGCTGTATTATGAAACAAAAACTATTAAAACTACAAACAGAATATTTTTCTAATTTCACTTGGGATTAACAAACAGAACTCCTTCCCGCCAAAGTAGTCAGAAAAAGATTTTTAAATCCAAGACGTTCTTTAAGATGTATGTGAATCACTGCTTGAACCACATTTTAATATCTGATTAACTTTAACTAATGATAATGCTTTTGTTGAAGATTTTCCTTTGCAGTGGCTGCAAAACACTGTAAAAACTCAAAACTTAACTAGCAATGAATACTTAAAAGACTGATCAAAGAGAAAGTTCAGCTCCTTTGAAGTGAGGTTCTGTGGAAAAGTAATGAGTAAAACATATCTTACCTGTTTTTGGTCCCATCTACACTATTTTGGATATTTTTAAATGAATGTATTTCTCTGTGTACAGAGAAAAATCCTACCTTTGTCTCCACCATTCATGTAAAAAGTGATGAACCCTCACAGAACCACCAGGTAGCGAGAATATCAACTTTAATAACTTTAAAATACAGATGAATAACATCTTAGTTTGATGAAAGATTTTTCCAAAACAGTTGTCTGTTTTATATCAATGACCTTGACAGCAAAAAACTGAAATTTCATGGAGAGCAAATAAGGATAAAATACTACAGAAAAAACCCCAGCAAAATTTGGCTCGCTGCTATTTAGGTACACCGATACTTCAGTTCAAAAAGGCTGGACAGCCTGGCTGCTTGAAGAATACTAATATTATATAGTATCAAATCCAAACTGCCAACCCTTGTCCTTGATACTGACCTTGACAACATCTTTGGTCCAATGGACTGCCTTTAATTTTTTTAGCATTCCAGAAGCAGTAACCTGTAAAATGTTTCTTTCTAGACATCCAACCATGCCTGACAACTGAGAATACCACAACATGGCAGTCTCTCGAAACAGGTATCATTGTTAAATGTATTATCTTATCATCATGTCTATAGAGATCATCGTGTGAGCCTCTTGGTGTGAGGTGGAGTAAAAAGTAAATCAGTCCTCAACTCCCTTTAATCAGAGAATGCATGTATGATCTTACCATATGTACCACATCTAATTCCTGCCTATTAAACACACTGCAGCACAATATTAATTGGGCCTGGCTAGAAAAAAAACCCTGTAAGGATTATTTCAACCATGAAAGGACATTGGTCAGGAGCCTATACCAACAGTTGGTGAAAAGCCAGTCAAAAGTCTTGGTCAGTGGTATAAACGACACAAAGCTTATGCAGTGGACTGGATAATATTGATACATTTCTGCTGCCTAAAAGATAAAAATTTTGATGCCTATAATTTTTCCAGGCAAATCAAGAGACTCAAAAAGCTCAGCTCAGCTCATTTGTTTAAAAGTGTTTTTTTCCATTGTTTTAGCATCATGTGATAACAGGGGAGAAGCATCCGAGAGCTTTATGTCTAACCTCACAGAAAACTTCAAATGACATGCATGTTGCTCTGTGAGCTCCTGGGTCTATAACTGGTAGGTATACTGGACTCTATTTACACCTATACAGCAAGCAATCAACTCTGAAACACTGGGACATTGTTGGTCACATGCAACAAGAAAGGTGTAATTCAGGCCTTGGAAAATGTAAACCATTGTAAAAGAAGGCTACTCCATCTTAGAACTATCTCAGCACTATTGTTCATAAAAGAGGTGAGCTGGACAGAACCTGGAACAAGATGTGGAAGGACAGTCTTGCAAGATAAACACAATCAATGTAATCAGATGGGAGGATGCTGAAAGGAGGAACTTTGGCACTTGGAAGCAGAACAAATTAGCCTTCTCTTGGATCTACTTTTGATCTGCTACCATCTCTCACTAATCTCAACCAATGGTATGATGAAGACTGTAAGTGTCCGATGCTTATTTCCATACTAGTTGGGTGTCCTGTGAACCTCACTCATAACCAGGTATTGAGGAGCCTTGCAACAAATTTGGAGGCAAAGTGGACTTCTATCAATGTCCTACCTCCTCCACTGTCCCATTCTGTATATCCTATAGACTTCCTTCGTGTAGGTCTGCAAAGAGTGCTGAATCAGACTTGGATTAATTGAGAAGTGTATACATGACTGGAATAAAGTCGTGGGTTTGAATAACTTCAGTAGTCAGTACATTTTTCTAACACTGACCTCAGATCAGACCTTAGTCTTTGGTAATGCTCTATGCATATCCTTTACTTCATAAAGTTTACTGTGTTCTGAAGGACATGGTGGAAACAAGACACAAGAACCTGAGATATGCTGAATGGACAGGTGATGCTCGTCAACTTGAGTGGAAAACCAAAGCTGAAGATGCTTGCAAAGGCTTTGTAGGAGAATCAGTTGCCATGCTGATGAAGGATACAGAGATTTGTGGCCAAGTTCAATGTCAAGCCATCGGGGTTCTCTCAAGTGCTGCTGAGCAAGCAAGCTGGGGAACTGGATAAAGAGGAAGAATAAAGCCTGATACACGGGTCTCAGTGGGGAGTTAAAAGTGGAGTGGGGCACACTAGGAATATCTGGTGCTGCTGATGAGCTCTTCAGGGGTGTTGTGGGCTAATCATGAAAATACAGGTGAATGAGATTGCCCACCTGATGAAGCTTTTCAAAGTCCATCTTTCTCACATACTATCATTTGTCTACTTGTCCCGTAGATGCGAGTTTCTCCAAAGTGGATTGTTACGACTAGTTCCATATTTATCCATCTTCAGTTCTAGGGCACAAATTTATGGTAAAGGTGCATGAAATGGGGCTGCAACAACACTCGTTCTTAAAATCTGTTTGTCCAGTTTAAACAGAGACAACAAAAACTGTTTTAAAATCTGACCAGTTTCCTAAAACTAATTATGTCTTCCAAAACATAATTTGCATGTGAACCTGAGGTGCAAACGCAGCGGAGTGGGCGATAGAGACATAACACTTTAAACAACATTACT
>SSNP01000116.1:878472-976938 GCA_006937955.1 Pachypanchax playfairii | reverse complement strand
ATCATCATCATCATCATCATCATCATCATCATCATCATCATCATCATCACAGCTGTATTATGAAACAAAAACTATTAAAACTACAAACAGAATATTTTTCTAATTTCACTTGGGATTAACAAACAGAACTCCTTCCCGCCAAAGTAGTCAGAAAAAGATTTTTAAATCCAAGACGTTCTTTAAGATGTATGTGAATCACTGCTTGAACCACATTTTAATATCTGATTAACTTTAACTAATGATAATGCTTTTGTTGAAGATTTTCCTTTGCAGTGGCTGCAAAACACTGTAAAAACTCAAAACTTAACTAGCAATGAATACTTAAAAGACTGATCAAAGAGAAAGTTCAGCTCCTTTGAAGTGAGGTTCTGTGGAAAAGTAATGAGTAAAACATATCTTACCTGTTTTTGGTCCCATCTACACTATTTTGGATATTTTTAAATGAATGTATTTCTCTGTGTACAGAGAAAAATCCTACCTTTGTCTCCACCATTCATGTAAAAAGTGATGAACCCTCACAGAACCACCAGGTAGCGAGAATATCAACTTTAATAACTTTAAAATACAGATGAATAACATCTTAGTTTGATGAAAGATTTTTCCAAAACAGTTGTCTGTTTTATATCAATGACCTTGACAGCAAAAAACTGAAATTTCATGGAGAGCAAATAAGGATAAAATACTACAGAAAAAACCCCAGCAAAATTTGGCTCGCTGCTATTTAGGTACACCGATACTTCAGTTCAAAAAGGCTGGACAGCCTGGCTGCTTGAAGAATACTAATATTATATAGTATCAAATCCAAACTGCCAACCCTTGTCCTTGATACTGACCTTGACAACATCTTTGGTCCAATGGACTGCCTTTAATTTTTTTAGCATTCCAGAAGCAGTAACCTGTAAAATGTTTCTTTCTAGACATCCAACCATGCCTGACAACTGAGAATACCACAACATGGCAGTCTCTCGAAACAGGTATCATTGTTAAATGTATTATCTTATCATCATGTCTATAGAGATCATCGTGTGAGCCTCTTGGTGTGAGGTGGAGTAAAAAGTAAATCAGTCCTCAACTCCCTTTAATCAGAGAATGCATGTATGATCTTACCATATGTACCACATCTAATTCCTGCCTATTAAACACACTGCAGCACAATATTAATTGGGCCTGGCTAGAAAAAAAACCCTGTAAGGATTATTTCAACCATGAAAGGACATTGGTCAGGAGCCTATACCAACAGTTGGTGAAAAGCCAGTCAAAAGTCTTGGTCAGTGGTATAAACGACACAAAGCTTATGCAGTGGACTGGATAATATTGATACATTTCTGCTGCCTAAAAGATAAAAATTTTGATGCCTATAATTTTTCCAGGCAAATCAAGAGACTCAAAAAGCTCAGCTCAGCTCATTTGTTTAAAAGTGTTTTTTTCCATTGTTTTAGCATCATGTGATAACAGGGGAGAAGCATCCGAGAGCTTTATGTCTAACCTCACAGAAAACTTCAAATGACATGCATGTTGCTCTGTGAGCTCCTGGGTCTATAACTGGTAGGTATACTGGACTCTATTTACACCTATACAGCAAGCAATCAACTCTGAAACACTGGGACATTGTTGGTCACATGCAACAAGAAAGGTGTAATTCAGGCCTTGGAAAATGTAAACCATTGTAAAAGAAGGCTACTCCATCTTAGAACTATCTCAGCACTATTGTTCATAAAAGAGGTGAGCTGGACAGAACCTGGAACAAGATGTGGAAGGACAGTCTTGCAAGATAAACACAATCAATGTAATCAGATGGGAGGATGCTGAAAGGAGGAACTTTGGCACTTGGAAGCAGAACAAATTAGCCTTCTCTTGGATCTACTTTTGATCTGCTACCATCTCTCACTAATCTCAACCAATGGTATGATGAAGACTGTAAGTGTCCGATGCTTATTTCCATACTAGTTGGGTGTCCTGTGAACCTCACTCATAACCAGGTATTGAGGAGCCTTGCAACAAATTTGGAGGCAAAGTGGACTTCTATCAATGTCCTACCTCCTCCACTGTCCCATTCTGTATATCCTATAGACTTCCTTCGTGTAGGTCTGCAAAGAGTGCTGAATCAGACTTGGATTAATTGAGAAGTGTATACATGACTGGAATAAAGTCGTGGGTTTGAATAACTTCAGTAGTCAGTACATTTTTCTAACACTGACCTCAGATCAGACCTTAGTCTTTGGTAATGCTCTATGCATATCCTTTACTTCATAAAGTTTACTGTGTTCTGAAGGACATGGTGGAAACAAGACACAAGAACCTGAGATATGCTGAATGGACAGGTGATGCTCGTCAACTTGAGTGGAAAACCAAAGCTGAAGATGCTTGCAAAGGCTTTGTAGGAGAATCAGTTGCCATGCTGATGAAGGATACAGAGATTTGTGGCCAAGTTCAATGTCAAGCCATCGGGGTTCTCTCAAGTGCTGCTGAGCAAGCAAGCTGGGGAACTGGATAAAGAGGAAGAATAAAGCCTGATACACGGGTCTCAGTGGGGAGTTAAAAGTGGAGTGGGGCACACTAGGAATATCTGGTGCTGCTGATGAGCTCTTCAGGGGTGTTGTGGGCTAATCATGAAAATACAGGTGAATGAGATTGCCCACCTGATGAAGCTTTTCAAAGTCCATCTTTCTCACATACTATCATTTGTCTACTTGTCCCGTAGATGCGAGTTTCTCCAAAGTGGATTGTTACGACTAGTTCCATATTTATCCATCTTCAGTTCTAGGGCACAAATTTATGGTAAAGGTGCATGAAATGGGGCTGCAACAACACTCGTTCTTAAAATCTGTTTGTCCAGTTTAAACAGAGACAACAAAAACTGTTTTAAAATCTGACCAGTTTCCTAAAACTAATTATGTCTTCCAAAACATAATTTGCATGTGAACCTGAGGTGCAAACGCAGCGGAGTGGGCGATAGAGACATAACACTTTAAACAACATTACTTTGTAACAAAATAATTAACTAAATAAAATAATTTCAATAAGATTTCATTACATTCAATATAAATGACTGTGCAATAAATCAGCTGTTCCAGTTGCACCACATTTGTCTTAGTTTTATATTTGAGGTGGATTGTTTTCAACATTCAAACAAACCAAACAATTCCTTTTCTTTCCCAACAACACACAATAGTGTGTCAACATTTTTTTTTTCACCCGACAGACTCACCACCAGAAAACAAGGCAAATATTTTCTTAAACACAAATTTTTATTCCTAGTGTACTAACAGGTTTATCAAGTTGCTAGTTTTAGCTCCAATAGTCTAACTTTACAACAAGGTGGTCTGTTCAACTTTGTGCAATGCAAATCCAAACTATTTAAAATTCCCTGAGGTAACACAAGTTTCTTTCTTCGACATTATTTCATCATCTTTTTGGGCTGCAGCTGCTGTTGCTGAAGCTTGTTTTTGACAGGTGAGGCTCACACACGCAAGTGTCTCATAGTCATTGACAACTTATAACATTACTGTTGTAGAAGCAGAGAACAACTTCAGGTTTCTGAGTGACAGAATAATGAGCAGTGATCTCAGCTCTGTAGATTAAAAAATGAAATATATATATATATATTTTTAATGAATTACAAATACAAATATCTGGATTTACAATACTATATAAGTATTTAATTGTTTATCAGACTTACTTTGGATTTCTTTGCTTCTGGCTCATTAGCTTCTAACGTCTCAAAAATGAACAAGAACTGTTCGATAAGTCGTCCAGGACATTACAGATGAGGATGGAGGTGCTTAACTGTCCTCATCCTCGACCAGCAGAAACATTCAGATCCACGGCCACGTTGTTGCTGGAGGAGTCCACGTTTCAGAGAGGACTGGCACAATCAGAGCCACTGACAGAATCTCTGCTGTGGATCGAAGGACACCTATATGACTACTACTGAAACAACTGAAACAGGTCGCTGTGGGTCTGGCAAGGCGCCCTAGACTGGGACTAGTGTAGGCAGAGCCAGATCTGTTCAGACCCTCCCCAGAGACTTCCCGGGGTTTCTGCAGCAAACTCCTGAACATGAGTCATTACCATGAAGAAAATGTGGCTGGAAAAGTTTTAATCACTATAATTCTGGAGGTAGAGGTGTCTCGCCCCATGTGGTTTGAGCTCAGTGTTAAACACAAAAAACTGTCAATTTAGGCTTTGCTGTCTCACTCGCTGCTTTTTGACACGACATATCCAACCAGCACAGTGGCTGGCAACATCTGTATATCATTTTATGGGCTTTAATGGTGTTTGGTTTCTTTATTATACCAGGAAATGTCAGAATTCTGGGTTTAGTTCATAGTATTCTTTTCAAAAGTGAGTAGGCAAATGCCCCAAGTTTCTATTTCACAAAACTTGTCACCCTGCCTTGCTCAGTTTTGATTGCAGAATTAAATCCTCCAGAGGGAACAAGGTAGTCTGCTGGGTTCAATGCTTTTCAGTTCAATGGGTCACACGGTAGACAGAGAATCTGAATGCAGGCCCCACTGGAGTCCAGGAGTAGCTCAAGGTCTTAATTATAAATACAACAGTGCCTTACAGAAAAACACAGCAGGGCAAGCACATGATTAATAAACCAAAAAATCCCAACCTATGATTTTTGGAACTTTAGAAGAAGTGCAGACAAAAACACACTGAACTGCCAGTTAACTGAGAAAACCAAAGAGCCTAAAAATGAATGAGGAGCAATCAACAGAACAGAACTCAGGTTTGAACAATTAACAAGGATACATGCAAAGGAAACACTCACCCAAAATAAAACAAGAAAATCTGATCATAAAGTACATCACTAATAAAAACCCATGGACCGAGGCAGTAACCCTGCTTCCCTTACCTTACAAATAATATCTCCAGGTGTCTCAAAAAAATGTCCACATTGAACCAAGTGGGTAAAGAAGACTTGGAAAGTGACAATAGATGACATAGAAAAGGAAACTTCAGAACTCAGTTTGAAGCAATAAACTGGATTCACTGTGTTTTTTTTTCTATCTGAGGAAAATTAACAGAATTTATTAGCTGCGATTTAACTCATGATGGTACATCAGCTGATTGTGTTTTAGACTTTTTACCTGGATCTTTTCCTGAATTCAAACCCCTCTGGCTTTGATTACCTAATTCCTCAGAGATTACGTTGAGATTCTGGCTGCCAGAGGCGTTGACAAGATGTGGAGAAATGTCGCCAGCCATCATGAAGCCAAACGTCCCAATCAGTCAGTCTTCTAGCACCTCTCTGTATGTGTTTGGCTTTGTGTGTGTGTGTGTGTGTGTGTGTATCCGAGGACGACATGTGAAGAGGACAGGTAGGAAGACCCTTAAAAGCATCGTCTTTCACATTCATCAATTACTGCACTGAGAGAGGTTGTGTCTTCCAGAGGAGCAGGTGGTGTGTGTGTGTGTGTGTGTGTGTGTGTGTGTGTGTGTGTGTGTGTGGTGTGTGTGTGTGTGTGTGTGTGTGTGTGTGTGTGTGTGTGAGTAAGACAGGGTGAAGGTGTTAGTCAGAAACAAAGAAAGGTGATGACAGAGACAGAGATAGAAACGTATGAGATAGAGATATACAGATGTGTACAGGTGTGCTACACAGAGAAAAGCCAGGGAGAGAGCGGGCGTGTTCGGCCGTCTCACTACGCTCGGTGATAGCTGCAGGATAACTAATCAATCCAAACCTGCCTCGGAGAAAGGGAGAGATGAAGAGTCAGACAGGATTAGTGGGGAGAAAGATCATGTCGTTTTGGCGCACTGCTGCTTCTCTGCTTTCCTGTTAGCCTACGTCATTGAAATGAAAACAAAACATGAAATAAACAATAACTATGACTTTACCACAATTCAATTTCTGTAAAAAGATTAATTGTCTAATCTAAACCTTAAAGATTTATCAACCACAGTTAATGTTTACTTTGTTTAAAACAATTAAACACAAATGAAACGGTGAGCATTCATTAGCTTAATGTGCTATTAGCAGTGATAAAAACACAGATATTTTCAGTATATAATAATATACATTCTTTTTGCAAGGTAACTATCATTTTCAAAGACGGGCTCAGACAAATCAGACCTAGAACCTGATTTTCTTTGCCCAAACTTTTAGAACTTTAGAAATCTACTTTTCGTCCAAATGTTGCCCGTGCAAATCTTGCCGTTTCCTTCCGTCAAGGAGATTTTCGTTCTCGTCTCCCTTCTGCTCTTAACTGTGTACCAGCAGTTCTAGGAGCTGTCATATTGCATCAGCGCTCTGCTGATTACTTCCACCTTGTCTCCCTCGTCAGGAAATGATTCTGACACGCACTCACACCCAGCTTTCTCTGCATCAATATGCGTGCGATGGAGGGAAAGAAGAAGAAAAAAAAACTGCAGACAGTAAATAAATAATGAAAGAAGAGGTAGGAAGGAGGAGGAGCAGCGGCACGAGCGGTGGAGGTGACATTTTCTCTCTCTCGTCTGTTTCTCTGTCCTCTGTGTGCGTGAGAGACTCGTTATGGGAAAGCGTTTTGTCTAATTCTATGTTAATAAATGCACCCCAAATATCTGCATCCAGTAAAATATGGACATTAAAATTTAAAACAGAAAACATGGAAAACTCGTGATCGATCTTGAGTTAGCTTAAAATTATAGCATGCAATGCGTTCATATTCCCATTAATTCAAATAAAGTTTCCGATTTTTCGAGCACTACTTTATTTTTTCCCACTATGACATGCTCAGAAAGTGCTTGTCATCATACAATGTGTACATCTTTCCTCTGCTTTGTGGCAGGAAGTATGCCAATAGTGCAGTGAAGGAGCCTTTTCTGTTAAAATCCCTAAAGGGATTATCATAGAGATGCAGCATTTCTGTGGAAGACATGGAGAGAGTAAACACATCTGATTGACCTACTAACCTCTGCAACCCAGTGGCAAGACAGGCGTCAGAGAGACCTACATTCATCTAAATATTTTATCTCTGTGACAGCTGCATTCCGCTGCTCTTCATTTTTATATATCTTTAGAGGGTTGTTGTGGTATTAAAGTCTGGAAATCATTCATCTTTTGTCAATGAAAAACCTGCATCTTCACTCTGTTGTAAGAAAAGTGACTATTTATCTTCACTTAGTTATGTTGTTATAGCACTAAAAACATCTAAATTTTGAGTTTGTCCAGTTGATCAATAATATGACTTCAATCTTTTTGCACTGTTTCTGTATTTACACATTTTTTTTCTTCAAATTGTTCTGTGTGCTAAAATCAATTTATATTTACCCTCTTGTTTTTGAGGGGTTTCACTCTGGATGGGTTGCCGGTCCTTCACAGGGCTGCACAGGAACAAACAGGCACTTATACATTCAAAGTAGACAATTAATCAAACATACATTCTTTTTGGTCCGTGAGAGAAAAAAACTGGAGCTCCTAGACCAAACAAATTCAGAAATATCATGCAGAAGGGTCTCAGTAAGGAGTCAAACCCAGGACCTTCTTGCAGTGAGGCAGAGATGCTAACCAACTGTATCACTGTCCAGCCCTAAATAATTCTCAGTGATTGTCTTAAAACTATATAATGAAAATAGTTTTGTCATATATTTCATCATGAACTGTATCAAACACATGTCATGGGTGGTTTAATATCCTCCCGTTGATTCTATAATTATAAAAGTGTGTTTACATCAGCATTTTTATCTTACGGCAGTCAGGACAGGCTGCAATACTTATAGCTATAAATATAGGTAGCATAGCTATAAAGGAAGATTTGGATATTATTAATATAAACTGGTGGACTGTGAGTGTGAAACTGAAAAAGAAGTCCAGTTTTTTCTTATTTTGGGGGGGATTGGAACAACTTGTTACACCAAGGCATGCAAACATCTGGGGTAATAACTGTTGAGAGGAGATGAACAATGACTTGGGGAAAAACAGTTACGGTTGTACTTCGGGAGACGTTGATGCGTGGAAGTAAGACAGCTGATGGTGTGGTATGGTCAGCTGGAGCTGTGGAGGTAAGTAATTATTTTCCAAGAGTAGGATGATTCAAACAGGGAGCTTCAGACAACAGGCTCAGGTTGATGGGACAGGACTTGGAAGGAAAACAGGTAAGTGATTTCAGGGAGTTTGAGAAAAAAATCTGAAAAGGCCTAAACAAAAAAGACATTTTTAAATCACAGTGGTGCAAAAACAGTGTTTTACCTCTTTGGGACTTCTCATTTCACCACATGTTCGCCACATAGAAATGTTTCAGATCATCAATCAAATTTAAACATTAGACAAAGAGAAGTAAATGCAAAATGCACTTTCTAAATCAAGGTGTTTACTGTTATTAAAATACAAACCAACATGGCTCCATGTGAAAAAGTGAAGTGTAAAAATATTGTTTATCTGTGGTGTATCATGTCTTTGGAAAGCTCAGTTGAGTTCGGCCTGAGTACAGCCTCACCTGTACTCCATTAAGAAGTGTGTGTGTGTGTGAGAGAGAGAGAGAGAGAGCGAGAATGATTGGTATATCACTCTGTCCTGTGATTGGGTGACGATCTGTCCAGAGTGTGACCCTGCACAGAAACAGGCAGATAAGGAAGAGGACTCTGTGGACTGATGGGACAAAAGTTAAACTTTTTGGAAAATATTTGTCCCATTATTTCTGGTGTAAACCAGCCCGACGTCACGTGAAATACGACAGCATTGGTCAATTTTGAAAACGCATCTATAATCCGTATGCAACCCCTATCTGCAAGCCCTAAACTTAACCGATCCACTTTTTAATGTTAAATATTCGGCTTTACAGTGTGTCCATATGTACTATATTTACATTTTAAAGCTAACCATTATATTAAAATGAGACATATTGCTGCAGAATTTTTTGTTTTGTTCGGCTGAACAAAGTGAAACTTTGCGCGTGCGTATTTGTCAGCTGCTCTGGGAAGGTGCGTGCATGTGCTGTTGGTCGTACGTCGCTGCAGGTTGGTGTAAACATAAAACAGCATTTTGGAAAATGAACACCACACCAACAGCAAAATATGGCAGTAGTATGATGGTCTGGGGATGTTTTGCTGTAGCAGGAAAGTTACCCACATACACCATCAAGTCCACATCTGAATGGCTTCAGTAAAGCTAAATGAAGACTTTGGAGTGGTCTAGTTACATTTCTGACCTAATTCTGATTAAGATGCTGTGGCATGACTTTAAAAAGGGGGTTCGCACTCCAAAACCCTCCAATCTGGCTGAATTACATCAATTCTGCAGAGATGAGGGAGTCTAAATCCTCCACAGGTGTAACATTCTCACTACCAGTTACCACAAACACCTGATTGAATTCTTAGGTTTAGGGAGCAATTACAAATTTTGCAAAGTATCATGCAGGTTTGGATTATTATCTTTGTCTAATTTTCAAATTTATTTGATGATCTTTTTAAATGTGAAAAACACGGAGGGCAAATACTTTCTCACACTATTGTATACCACAATAACTGTGAACATCTGAGTAAACAGACTCATATAGATTATCTGGTGTTTTTCCTGTGTGTCTTTTACTGTATTTACTTAATTTAGGCATTTTAATGTTAATAAATAAATAACAACAATCACACTTATACACTGCTTTATGTTTGTTCTTAACAGCTTTATGTGGGCATGTTCACTTCAAAATGAATATGTAGAAATGTAAAACAAATACTCGAGGTGTTCTGATAAGGATTTTGTTGTAATTTAAGATTTACACTAAGGAGGATTTTGTGTTTAATCAAACCCAGTAAAAGTAGAACTAACTCAGTCTTTTTTGAACATTCGCACCATTTTTATTGGTCGCTGGTCTCCTTGAGCCCGCCTCCATCTCCTGAAGAAAGTCATTCTTTCTTCCAGCCCAGCAAAAGAGTTTGTACCATACAACACAACCGACCAATAAACAACCACGGATATCGGGAGCTAAGCATCTTCATACTGATCCAATACAGATCAATAACCGACAGCTTGATCAGGACCCTGATCTGTTTCTTGAGATTGGCTTCGAAAACATTTCACTTCATAACTGAACTCATTTATTAGAATATAAGCAACATCCCAGTCAAAATGTGTCCAAAAACGCCTGAAAAGCCATCTGAACGTAACCTATGTTTATTCTCTTCTGTTGTAAAAGCTGTAACATGAGAAAGTTAATGAGACTATAACTGCAACAAACACCAGCCATGTTGCAGCATTTAACCTTCCTGGTTTGGAACTTGTTTTAAATCTTCAGAAAGGTTTAGAACGACCTTCATGTAATGTTTGTAATCTCCTGCTATTTAATAGGCTAATTTACAGAGACTGAGGGCTTGTCACGTATTCCCCTGCCAACTTCCTAACATCCTCCCACCACCTGCTGAATCGCTGCCTCTCTCTGTCAAAGCAGGAAACTGAACATTACCACAGGGGCCGGAGGACTTTCAAATCCCAGTTTCAGAGCGAGGAGTGGGAGGTGGAAGGAAGGATTAGAGAGAAGCTGTCTCTGATGTTTTTTAATCTCACCAACCAAGGAGCAGGCTAGCTACCCAGTGCACTCCTGATGCACATTATCAACCTCTGATGACCAGTGAGGAAGATTGGGTGCCTCAGATGCTTATACTGCTGCCAGCGCCGCCGCTGCAGAGCACTTGAAGTCGTCTCCCTGGCCGGCTCTAACCAGTCAGCAGCTCAATTTGCCTGATGGCAAGCGTGCTCAGTCAGGGGAGAAGTCGGTCCCGGATGATTTCCTCCTTCTCTGCTCTCTCTCCCCTCAGCCCTGACACCCCCCTCCCCACCTCAGCTATCGTCCAAATGTGCCTCTGTCCTCCCTTTCCCTCCTCCTTAGCGTTATTACACCCACCCCCATCCGCTGATACTCCAACACCCAGCCATCACTCAGTTGCTCACGTTATCTCAGGAGGCTGTCTTGCTCCCACCACCCCACCAGCCACCCTCCTCTCTTTTGCTCCCCCCCCCCCCAAGTGCATTCCAGCATGACAAACCACACGGGATTTCACAAGTCCTTTTAAAGTCTGCTTCCTCTGGGAACCACTCTTCTTCATGCAACATTTTAGTATTCGAGGGAATACGTGACTGGGGAGGCAACCAACGCTGTAATATTTCTACTGTCTCTTCTCGGTTGTTATTCTTGTTGATGCTTTCCAGCAGAAAGAAAAGACCTTTAAAAAGTTATAGTAAGCAGGTGATCTTCACTGAATTTTTTTTTTTTTTAATAAAAAAATGTTTATTTGCATTTTTGGTTCAATCAAATACATTCTGCCAAGATTTACTTAATTTTTTTTTTTTATTTGAACACATAAAAGCATCACAACAACAATATACAAATTCTCAGTAATCTTTAAAACCAAAACACATTTACACATGCAACAATTGGGTTTAAGACAATGAGAAACTTATTGAATCGTTTTTGTTTTTGGAATGTCGTTATGCTGTTTTGCAGCAGGCTGGATCGCTTTCTGACATGTCAAATAATAAATCCAGATTTTAATGTTCTCACAATAGTGTGCAATTCTCATTGCTGTTTTTTTGGGCAACCTTTGGTAATCCAAACTTAAAGGGAGACAATAAAATAACTGATGTTGCTTAGTTACTTGGAGCATTTAAGTGCCAACCATAAACTGTATATAAGATGGATGGCGCAGCTTGATCTACTTCTGTTGAGCAAAAATGAAGCCACAATGTCCCGTGTGCGCTGCCATGTTGTATTTTTGAAGCCATTTTTGGTGCCCCTATACTGCAGCCAGCCACTAGATGGCGCTTGTTTTTGTCTTCTGCATCATGTTCCTATGTCCAGTTTGAAGTGCATCTCACCACACAGGACAATGTGGAAACTATCAATGAATCAGTTCCAGAGACACTAGCTGCATCTATCACATCACCAGCAACAGTCTTGCAATCGACAGTAAGAGTTTTTTGGGGTAACTAAAATACAAAACAGGAATATGACTCAGTTAGGAACATTTTTAAGAGTGAATGGACTGTTTAGCTGTGAGAGATTGAGTGTATGAATGGGTCTGAAGGATGAACACTCATCTCAAGAGTGTCATTGTTGGTGGTTAGAAGGAAGACGAACCAAGTCCCTTTCAGAAACAACTGTGTGGTGATTCATACCACATAGCTGGATCCAGTAAGATCACAGGAATGTGTGCTTGAAAGGTGAGTTTTGTATTTCTGGTTGTCAACGTTGATTAATTTCTTAAAGTACCTGTCATTTTGCATCTCCCTCTAAATGTTATCAGCATCCTAATCTGCTTCTCTTCGTGGAAATTATTTTCTTGCTGGATTTTGTTCCCCATTTAACCCCTTGATGCCTATTGTCGCAAATTAGCAAAAATCTGCTCCAAATGCAACGATCCAAATGCAACGAAAATACCATCCATAATTCTCCACTACCAGTTGATGCATTTCCCACACTTGCTAAGGAAGCCTTTGCAAGCACTAGTTTCTCGGAGGAACGGTCAAGGACGGAGCTAAAGTTATAGCTATGTAGTTATAGCTAAATGTGCTATAGTCAAATTAACTTTCTCAACTTAATTTAGCATACTTGGAAATAAATTCAGGCGTCAAGGGGTTAAATTACACATGCAAAATAAATGTAATCTCTATGTCACACTTGCAGTGCAAGTCCAGCTTACTCCTTCATGTCATGGCCTTTTCAGCCCTGTCACTAACACTCCAAGGTCTTCATATCAGCTGTGGGTCATCCTCAACCCACCACTATGTGTTGACAGTGTCACATGATCACCGAGGTGTAGAGAACACGTGCAGAGCAAAGATTCAAAGTGCGATCTGAAACTGGGACTACAGAGTGGAGTACCGTCTTCATGTGAATATGACCTGCCCAGTTTAGGAGGGTAGAATGACTATTGGTAGGGTTAATGATGAGGGATGAAATAATGGATTGCACTGTAATGACATGAATCTAACTGAATCAGGCTACATGTAGCTGAATCTGGAATTGACCTGCTCCGTCTATTTCTCTGGAGTACCTTCACTGTAGATAACAACTGAACCATCAACCTGAAATAAACTGAAAAGGGGTGAGTTGAATTGGACTGATGAGAAAAGACTGATGATAAAGATAACTGGCTAAACAGGGTTTATATGCTGGGGTGGGAAGGAGGGAGGGATGAGGGAAGGGTGTGGTCAAAAATAAAAGAGTAACCGTGTCAAAAACTGTAAAAAGGTTTGCCACATGATTTGAGGTGTGGTTGCAGCAAAGTGGTGCTTTTTGAACCTATGTTAGCATATTAACGTTATTAATAGACAGAATAGATTATTGCTTCAGAGTAACATTTGCTGCATTTGCTAAATAAGTTAATTGCGGTGGCCTCTTCTGTTTGACGGATTCCGTTTGATTGTATGATTGTCTGTCTGTTGGAGTCTTTTACATCGGATCAGCTGTAAACCTACAGCTGCAACACTGAAAACACTCATAGACACCAAAAATATACATAATGATACTGTCAAAAAGGTACAATAATTACACAGAAAAGGAAATTACAGAGTTAAAACAACACCATCAGGATTTTTTCTTTTTCTTTTTGTCTGTCCACTTTTCCTTTATGCGCCTTCTCAAAATGTGTCAGGCGCGTTGGGTTCAATGTGCCCGTGAAGTGCTCCTGGCTGAGAGTCAAGAGTCCTGTCGTGCCTTCCTGCAGCTGGATGGGAGAACCCTGGCTCGGACCTTTAAAAGAACCACCGGAAAGCTTCACCACTGTTGACCGGCGTCCTCTGTAGGAGACAAAACACGAAGGACACTTTAAAAATTGGCAGGGTTTTGAGATGACATCATCATTCTTTGAATTCTCTCAAATAATGAAATAATCAGAATCAGAAGCAAGTTATTTCCAATGAAACCCTTAAAAACAGCAGGAACATAAAGTCAAATTAAAACCTGGAAGGACATCTAAAATGGCGGTAAAGCACAATCACCAAACAAGGTACTATATTTCATTTAAGAGCCAGCCAAGGTGATTACATTCACGTCCCACCCACACCCAAATAATCATTACAGTGGATGAAATATTCAATACAAATTCCCATGAAGCAACAATGAGGCATTTAATTACTGTGAGCTGGAGCTGCAGTGAGGGGGAACAGAGCATCATTTCAATTTGAGCCTGCACCAGCAGTTGCCCCCACCCCCCCTCCTTTTTCCCAAAACCTCCATGCCAGTGACAGCCTTGCCTTCTAAAACTCATTTGGAAGTCAGAGACATGAAATACCAGCGTCTCCCACCAATCCCCGTGACCAATTAGGACATTTTTTTGTGGCTGTTGACAGAGAGAAAATGGTGCATAATCACAACTGGAATCACTTTAGTTTGAGTGGGGGGCAATTTGACATTTTAATACCGAGTGTCATTTGCAGCTTTTTAAAGGAATGCTGAAGAGGACTTTAGCATGTGAGAGATTCCTTATGTTTCTACAGGTTATTGGACTATAAATACTCTTCACAGGTCAGTATAAGTCACCGTTTTGTATCTTATCCTCCAGTTTTTTATTTGGATTTTATCTAGTAGGTTCTAATTCAATAAATATATGTTTATAAATTATGAAATTTGGATTGCATTAAAACCTTTAATTTGATTATAAGGTTTATTACAAATATTATTTTACATCAGCCATTAGAGAAATGGTACTTTAACTGATCTTCTCTTAGTGTTGTGGCATCTGGAATGTGTCTTTTCTTTATTTAGTTTCAATGAGTCTGACGAAATGTGAGACAACATTGTGAGGGGTTGGCAACCACATCCATCCATCCATCCATCCATCCATCCATCCATCCATCCATCCATCCATCCATCCATCCATCCATCCATTTTATGAACCTGCTTCTTCCTGTTCAGGGTCGCAGTGTCTATCTCCAGCAGTCTTTCGGAGAGAGACAGGGGACACCCTGGACAGGTCGCCAGTCCATCACAGGGCCACTCATAGACAAACAACCATTCACACACACTGCATATTCACCAAATCAGCATAATTTCAATTGAAAACTCACATTTTCTAGCAATTTGATGTCTCCAACTAAGTGATAAAAGTTGCAACTCCGTTTGATACTTGAAACAGGAGTAAAAACACTCGTTGCACATAAGGCACAAACAATAGTCTTTACTTTGATGCCACCTGTTATTTGACTAATTGTTCATATATTTTTTGGTGCATTTTATATATTCAGAGGTCTGAGTTTTCAAGTTTTAAAACAAATTAATCCATCCCACCCAAAAATAAATAAATAAATAAATCACAATCTGAATCTTGATTTTAAAAGGTTTCTCAACAGCCCCAACTTCAAAATCCAATAGCCTATGGCTACCTTATACAGAACAGAAGTGAAAGCTTCAGTTATACACTATTTGCAGATCTTGTCAGATAATCTCATACATAACCTTTAAAACAACGTCATAGTCATTAACTTAACTAACAGCAGCCTGGGTACCCAGAAAGACAATTTTCAAAGCCCACTGGGTTTTTGACTTGTGGCTCACACAAGGTTAAAAGTATAGCAGGAAAGAACCGCCCTCACTGCTTTTAGGGAAAATGCGCATGCGCAACACTCTACCTGCCCTTGAGAGGAAACTCCCAGTTATCCACGTGCACGCTCTGTTTACAAGTTGCTGTTGGCATTCTAGAACACGCTCATTGTAAAACAGCACTTTTTCCACTATGTCAGACTCGCCACCGGTAAGTGATAATCTATCTTGTACATACGACAGCCTTCCGTAAACATTTCACCAGAATGATTGACAGGTAGGTGGACCAATAGTTTAGATGATCCACCTGCAAAAAAAAGATCCTCCACCATACCTTTAAGTCTGATTTGATGTCTCCACATTTGACTTCCTTTTTTAAAAATGAATGACAATTAAAAGACACCATTTTATACTGTACATTTACGGATGCACACACTGTTGGCTGTATCACCTCAGATCCAATACACAACTAACAGACTTGAATAGAAGACGTAGTCTGCAAACACCTCATTTGATGTGATTATGCTATCAGCCAGCTGTGTTTATTAAACTGATTACCTCTGACAAAACACAACAAATCATCCCTGGCCCCAGGTTGCTCTACTTATAAGGTTAGCAGTCATAGACACTCTGTACTGCCGTCACACTTTCCCTTTTAATGTATATTATTCCAGGAAAAAGAGTGAAACTGTACAAACACAAGCTCAGGTTCGTGACACATTTGGATGCGTACAGTTCTTTATGTCTGTAGCAACCATTTACCTTATATTCACACCACATTAAGCAATAACCATTATCCTTCCGAGTGAGTAATGGAGGAGCTCAGAACAGCAGGATACCATCATCACCAATTTAAATCCATGGATGAAATGAAACACTATCACATTCTGAAGGGTCAAGATGTTCTCACACATCTTCTGTTACCTTTTTTTTTTTTTACCTAATGGTAATGAGGTGATTATGGCTGTATGTCTCAGTGTAGCTCAATTAATTTTTATCGACTCCTTTTCTTTGCAGTTTGGGGTTTTATTATTAAATTTTGGGATTTGTGCTTGGATTCAACACCGGTGGAAAACAAGATGGTTTGGTGAGAGGAAACAAACTTATATTTCCAGACATTTCAACGTGTAGATGCCTTTTAAAGTGCGTTTAACAGAGTGGGTTTAATCAGCAGTTATTAATATTTTTTACTGACTTTTGAAATCCCCAGAAAAAAAAACCTAAACAAACCTGTAAACATACTTTTGAAGTCATTGTTTTCTTTGAGTTTATGAAGCTGATTTAATATATACTTGATTATTTTCCTTTCCAGTCAAGGAAACATTGAAATATTACAATTTTAATTCCTATTTCAGAAAACGTTTCAAACGACATAGTAACTACCAAAGAAATATTGTGTTGATAATGAAACACAAGTTTATTTATCTAGTAAAACAATAATTAACTGCTTCATATTCTATGTGAGTTTTGGGGGAAACATAAAAATAAATGTACAAAATAAAATATAAGAAATCAAACGATTGTGCAATCAGATGTGAAAAAAACTCAAAATATAAAGAAATTATTCTAACATGTTTAGATTTCAAGCCTGCTGTAAAGTTGTTTTTGGCCTAAAAAATCTGTTGACTGACATGCTGCTGGCTAAAAGCTGTAGCAAACAGGAAGAGAGAACGTCTGACGTTACCATGCGCAGCAGGGCAGGAAAAAGTATACCTTGCTCTCATAGGCTAGTTTGTTAGCCAATCTGAGTCCAGCAAATTTGAATAATGAATATGAACGAGCTGCTGCCCGAAGCCTGACAGAACCAGCTGAATTTTGATGCAGACAGATTGAAAGATCTGTTAATCAGTGTTTCCTGACGCTTTTTAGATATAAAATGTTTCATATTACTGGTTAATACTCAAGAAATAACCACAAAGTCATGATTTTTGTATGAAATGGCCTCTTTCAGCTGTGTTAAAAAAATTCTGGAAAAATGATGCAGTGTGTCTGCTGCTGCGACTGACGTCTCATTAACCAGCCGTGAGCACATCCACGGCTGTTTCCTCTTCCTACAGAAAACATGCACATTTTGGTTTGGAATTACACTTAATCATACAGCGTGTTTTGATGGCCACGTGACATAATTGCAAACAAATCACAACAGTTGCACAAGTTCTACTTGTTTCAGTTTAGTCACAAAGTATCTTCACTGCATCAGTGTTTAGTCTCATTTTATTGGCAGTTTGTTCTCAAATCCTTGAGAAAGCTGTTCCGCATTTCTTCTGCTTTCTGATTGAGAAAGGATCCATCAATTTTTTTGAAGAAGTTTAAAATTTAAGTGCGCTGCGATTCACACAAAGAAACCAGGAACATTTTGAGACATTTTGGAAACTCCTGTGTAAATGATGTTTCCAATGGGCAACAAACAGTCGCAGTCCAGTGAGATACAGGATTTAAATTATATAGTGTGACATGAGAAACTGACCAGATTTTATAATCCTGCATTCGCACAGCTGGACATAAATTTCAGTGGTTCTTAGAAAAACACATTGTTTGAGAAGGAACACAAAGAAATTGAAACAATTTTTTTTTTCTCTGCTAAGGTTACCCTAAAGAGACACATTTTTATATCTAATGTTGTAGATGCACACCTGCACTTGGTATGCTGTATGCACAGGGGCACTTTAAGGCTTAAACCCAGCTGTGCTTGTCAACAACATAATGCTCAGGGAGCTAAAGCAAAAAGGAGAGAAAGCAGAGTTGAGAATGTTTATCTTGATCCATATTCTCACATTGATCAGTCCCTGGTGGAAGTACGGCTCACCAGAGACAATAATGACCCTGATCCGGGCACTCAGCATGTCTCTGTTTTGTTAAGTTCCCACGTTATCGATCCAGTGGGGCTCTTGAGTGCTGCTTGGATTCACTCCCGGGCCATCTCGCCTCAGCACACAGCAGTGACCAGGCACAAAGAAGGCTCAATTAGCACCAGCTCTGCGTCGTCTGCCCCCCCTCCCACCTGCGTGCGCCTTCAATATCCCGCCATCAACTGGTAGGAGGAAGGGGAGGGAAGCGGCAGAAGAAACAAAAGGAAAAATGAAGGAGAAATTGAGAGGTTTAGGGGAACGGAAGCGCCGGGATAAGGACGCGACGCCAAGGTTTTACCTCAAATCCAAGACTTTGTAGCAGCAGCTCAACCTCATGTTAAAGACGTCTCTGCTGCAGCAAAGCATACATAACAACCTGGCTGCAACGACACACGCAGGAACAAACCAGACCATTTCCTCCACCGGCGAGGAATGTACACAACAAAGTACTGGACTGACAGAAGGGGGAGGAAGAAATCTGTAAAACCTCAAATTAACCCCGCCATACCGCCACAGTGGACAGGATATTTTAAGTGTCTGCTGGTGGCTTTGGGTGATAACAACCCAGTAAAACTGACATGTGGTGGAATAATTCTCTGCTGAATCTGGTGAAGCAGTGTGAGGTCTCCGGGCTGCCAGGACACTCTGTGATCCTAAATGAACCTGGCGTGTGCTGTTAATGTTGAAGCGATGCTGTCAGCTGATTGAAGCAAGGTGGGAGAACGAAGACGCTATTGGCTAAAGCGGGAGGATGAATCATAGATGGAGTTAAAGGTCTAAAAGCTTGCCCAACAGCTGCAGGGCCACACACATGCATGCATGGGCAACCTGAACCTCCAACTGCAATCTAACAGATCCAGGTTAAGTCCAGAACCTTTCAACCGTTTTTTGTTTTTTTTTCCTACACAAATGATTAAAAAAATGTCCTTAAACCCCACCGCGGCCCCCCGCTCCTCCCCTGCAGCCTTGGCGTCACGCTGAGCTGGGGCCAGAGATAAACCACTCAAGACGATGAGGATGATAATGGCAGACGCCGCAGCGCCTCAAAATTCAATCAGCGCCCAGGCGTCAATGCGGATGAGTGTAAAAGTGAAATATGTTCGCCGGTGTGTGTTAAAAGATGCCACGCAGGGCTCGCACAGAAACAACAGAGAGAGATGGAGAAGGTGATGAGGAGGAAAGAAAAAAAAGGGAGAGGAGAAAAAGGGAAAATAATCTGTCGGTACTGTTCTGCTTCCCGGCACAATCCCACTGGCATTTTGAGCAGCTCTACTTTAACCACAGACTGTGAATAAATTACCCTTTTGAACTCGGGGTGATTGCAAATGTGCCCCGGTTTCTCCAGAGACATGTCTGGCTCTAACCCTCAGCCAGCCTTGTCACAAAGGCCCCTTCACTCCCTCCGCCTCTCCTCCCTCTCTCTCCCTCCCTCGCTCGCTCCCTTCCACGTACAACACTCGCACACAAGGAACGCCGTAAACTTTTAATCTGGATTTTAAAGTGGATTTTTTTCTTTTTCCTTCAACAAGCTACCAACTCATCTATTTTTACAGCTAGCTCTCAACTATTTGGTTATATTCTAAAATAAATGAAAAGGTGTAGAAAAAGAAACCATCAGAAATGGCTGAAAAATAAGAAGAGAGTGAATGAATTGGCGGTAGAGAGATTGACAGAAAGAAGGGCAGGAATTTCACAAAAAGACATTAAGCAGGTTGAATAGCAGCCTGTAGGAGGGTGCCGACGTGTTTCCAAATGCTCATTATAACACAGTCCATACATTACTGTGACAATGGCCATTATTTATGAGGCTGCACACTGGGAAACAGTCCACTTTTTGTGACAACAGTCCACAGGATGCAAGTCTGACAGGCTGCAAACAAAATACAAATAATTACCACCATCATACGCGCAGACACACTAAAGCTGCGACACTTCTGAGTTGTCCGCACTAAAAGTTCAGCCTGTGATCTTTTCAGTTTACCAAAACGACAACATGCTCTGATGGTTTTCAGGGTAGTTTTGAAGCAGGAAACTGAGAAAAAGAAGATCATTAATTTGTCTCATCCGAGTCGAGGAGGATGGACTCTGATAGCCGGCCAGACGTTCAGCACTGGTTTCCAGCAGTGCTGCTGCTGCTGCTGCTGCTGTTGTTGTTGGTGAGTTTCAGGGGTGCAGTCAGGCTTAACTGATGTGTTATATATCACCTGTCACTTTATGTTGCAAAAATATTGGGGTGTTGCCGAGCTCAAACGTGGAAGGTATTGTGATCCATCACCCAGAGAGCTAGATCAATTCAATGAGGGTCAGAATTTCGCTTTAACCGATATTCTATCCACTGGTTCTTCTCCAAGGTTGCATCTACACATCACTACTCCTGATGCAGGATTACTTCAAACAGCTAAAGGACTCTATTCTTTTAAAAAAACACAAAAAAAACCTGAAAGATTTTGGCTCAGACAATGTCAAAATTCACAAATATTCATTTTGGAGATGAAAATAAGACGCTGATTAAAATACCTCTTTGAAAATGACTTTTAATTGCAGTCATTTTTAAATTTGAGACGTTAATTAAAATGTGGGTTACAGTTCTTTTTAATGCAGCACAGATAAGGTGCTGTGAAATCAAACTTGTTACAGCATAACAGAGGACTGCTATATGGGTTAGGGTCATTTAGGGTTAGGGTCATTTAGTAAACCCAATGAATCGTGCTCAGGGTCACGTCGGGCCTGGTGACACAATTAATGGATGAGGGGTGAGATATACAACCTGGATAGGTCACCAGTCATTCACACATCCAAGTGTTTTATAGTAAAAGAAACATTTTGTTTGTTCTTTTTAAATATATGCGCATTTGTGTATGTATGCATACATATATACATATATGTGTCTGTGCTTTACTTCATTTTAATGTTCCTGAAGTAATTGTTTTATGCTTTTATTTTGTACATCTCCTAGTGTTGTATCAACTGGTTTCTAAATATATTTCTTTGGATCTGAATGCCAAATGTTGATGTTAGCAGAAGGAGTTGTGCAGTGACCTTTAACAGGGTATATGCTCAGACTTAAAAACAACCCCCCCCCCCCCAAAAAAAAAAAGAAAATTAATAAATTAATTAAAGAATGTATCAATATCAGATATGAGGTATGGAGTTAGTACAAACACTTGACCATTCATATTCCACCAACTCTAAACCTTGAACCAAACTGGTCTGTCAGAAGAACGGGCAAAATAACTAACCTTTTAATTAAAAATCAACTGTTAAATGTGTTATTCCCACTTTTTTATGGTCTTCCTCACACAGCAGAATCTCCTCTTTTACAGGCATCTTTGCACTGTGGCATCAATCTTGTTTCTTTTTTAACTAAAAATGAAATTATAGAAATACAGCCATCAAAAATAACCAGTGAAAATCTAGTTGTAGCTTAAAATTTGCCCCAAGAAACAGAATTATTCAGCAAAAATATTTCAGGACAAGTAAAAATGAACAACAATGGAAATAATATGAGTACACGATATGACTGTATTGACTGGTACATTCCTTTCTTTTTAAAGTTAAACACATTAGGAACTTAACAAAAGTACCCAAGTTAAGGCAAACTATTCATATGGTATTGTTAAAAACAGTTTTGGGGAAAAAAAGAATACAAACATATGATACTTTGATCATTGAGGGGAAGGGGGGGAGGCAACTTTAGACACCCTTTCTAGGCCTCTGTGAATGTGCTGAGTTCTGCAAACAAGCAAATGATTTGGATACACCAAAAAATCTGTTCATGTCCAGTTAATTCTTCTTGTACTATAGTATTATTCACATTTTAAGAATCACCTTCCAATCGCTGTGATCGTCTCCAGATTATCAGTCCTCCACGTATGCTGAGATCTTTTTCTTCAACTTCTCTCAGTTTGGTTTCCTCACGTCTGGCTACTCTTTGCTTTTTAATTAAGATTTGTGTTGTTGTTGAACAATATCCTTGAGTGTCTTGATTGAAAAAGCAAAGAAAACGTATTATTATTACTAATAACGATAGTTCTAATTGGGTATGCATCAAAGACGGATGCACTTGCAAGAAGGAACCAAAGACCTTCTTAAGTTTAGCTGTTACAAGCCAAGCTGCACACACGCCATCCACTTCAGTAAATCAAGCTAAGTGTACTGCAGATGTTCGTGAGTAATGAGGAATTTAGGAATTTTTTGCTGACTTTGCATGGATGGTCGGGTAGAGTGGTGGTGGGGTGGGGTGGGGGTTTGTGATGTGCGCTTAAGAGCTGTGCCAGTGCCAGGCAGCGTCGGGGGGGTGGTTGGTTATAGGGGGAGGATGAGACTTGAGAACCAGCAAAGGGAAATCAAATCCATCTCCATCTCAGAGACATCCTAAAGCCGATTACTTACTTCAACAGCAGAGGAAGAGAGTAAGGGCAGAAAGAGAGGGAGAGGACGGACGAGGGAGAAAAGACAGAGAGCAATTAGCATAGATGCAATTTTGGTTCAGCCCTCTGACTTGATATTTGACCTTTTGTTAGAGTCTTGCCAAATATCACCAGAGAAGCGCAGACGGACCATATGGCCAAGTGCTGCTGGAGGCTGAGTTCAGTGCGACTCTGTACGGTAATGGAAGAATGTAATTACAGTGCTCTATTCCTGCGGGACGTATATTTCACAAGCCCTCTGTAGGAGTAGCTTTGCATTAAGTGGACAGTGAAATAGAATGAGTCCAATATTCTTGAGGCTGAACAGCAATATGTCTTTTTATGAGCAAGTCATGATGGAGACGAAGACATGAAGTACAAAAACATGAAATTCCCACTGAATCTTGTGCTGAAGAGGAACCTCACACTGTTCCTGTGGTCGTTGATGTCACTGCAGCTTTGCTTCTTCATTGGCTGGTGACAGTAAAACACCTGCTGAGTCAGTGACATCACTGATGGGGGACGTGCAGGACAGCGTCTTTGACATGATGTAAAATCAGACACAACGAAGATACAAAACTCTCCAAGATACGTCTATTAATAATGTTGCTTAGAGCAGTCTACATGAGATCCTGACCTCATTGACTCCGTCTTTAATATTTTATTAAAATTCTACCATCTTTTTAGACAGATGATACTAATATGAGATATAAGAAGAAAATGACTCAGCAGGAAGATAATTAAATGCCCTGCGTGCATTCTGCATTTAGATTTCTGATCTAAACGGTGTTAGTTTTCATAGAAACAAGGATGACGTGCTTTTATTGTTGTAACAATCAATAAACTGGTAACAAAATTACAGGCAATGTGCTGTTAATTTATATTGCTGCAACTTTATACCTGAGCATGTTCCATGAGACACATATCGCTGACGGATTTTCTTTATATCAGCTTTTTCGAGACCTGAACACGAGTATGATGCAGCTGTATTTTTCAATCATTCCCTTTTAGGTGATTTCAGTTGTTTTTCTTTGCAAATCTGCTCCTGTCAGTCAGCAGCACGACGACAGATGGGACGTGTTTGATTTTCAGTTTTCAGCAAAAACCCCTCAGTAGACGAGAGCGCGTCGACGGCTCCGCTAATGCTAGTCTTATGCTAAACCGTCTGCGTAAATAAAGAGTAAATCTAAAGACATATGAAAGGCAGTTGTGTATTATAAAAATACCCAGCTTAAAAATGAAAGAAATTAATGGAAAGATTTTGAGGAATATGTGCAGTTACAGATTCTAACCCACACCCTACCAGGAATGTTGTACTTCATAATTAAAACTAATGTTTGATGCTGCATTTACTACATATATAGATGTAAATGTGGAAAACAAGAACTTAAAGTCAAAATTCACATCATATATTCTAGTCTGTGTCCATACTGTCTGAATTTTTTATTCATTTAAGTGCCTGGTCAGTGATTAATATGATAAAAACTTTTACATTTCTGTTACTGTGCTTCCAACAAATTCAGTTGATTGACAGATGCAGTTTCAGATCTGCTTCAGCTTCCACGAGTTGTTGCTCTCTAAATATTTGATCAGTTTAAGCTAAATTAAAGGGGAGTTTACCAAATCTTCTTGTCACTGGATGAGAAAAATACAGAGTTTTACAGGCAATCTTCAAAAAGAGTCAAGATATTAAGGGGTTAAATTTGAATTCCCTTTATTTAGTTTTGTCTCAAAAGATAAAAAAAAAGGTTGAAACAGCCTTTACATGCTACGCCGCTTTTGGCAAAGCTGTTTTAAAATTGGCTTCAGAAACCTTAGAAATTTGTAAGAAGGACTCGTGTTGCATTCAGGTGCTGCAGCAACTTCTGAAAAATTACAAATTGAGGTCAGTGGAACTCCAAGATGAGGAACCTGAAGTAACATGAGGAGGGAGAGCAGAGTGTATTTAACGACGGGAGCAGGTGAGGAGCAGATTCCCAGGTGTGGAAATCCGCAATTTTCCCAGCAAAGTTGCAGCCCTTTGAACAGCACATCATCGAGCAAGACAAGAAACCATGTAGGTGTGTTGAAGAGAGGGCCAAGCGAGGCAATGTGCTGCCAGTTCTCTGAAATGTTAAATTGAAATGCAAAATAGGAAGAGGCCGTCCTTGTTTTCTAGCAGATTTCTCAGCATCTGTGTGGCAGCCATTAAACTTCGAATGTCCACATGCAAATCTCCGCATATTTGGAGTAAATCATCATAATATTTAGGTTTGGATTAGGAGATACACACAGCTGAAGTTGAGTTTGATTTTACTGAGGTAAACGAGAGTCGAACCAATCTGTTCACAAACTTCACTTCATCAAATAAGACTTAGTCAAACTGTTTGTATATGTAGAATAATTAGATTTCCCTCCTCGTTATTTATCCTTCTCTAATACCATATCGGCTTGTGCTGATCTGTAAGAGATACCATGTAAGTGACAAATCTGTGATTGGAAGAATCGTTTTTCAGTTGTGAACTTCAGTAACCCAAATTACAACAAACGTTCTGCAGCCATGTGGTGAACGAGGGCTGCTGTGGACTCTTCTAACACCTAAAATCCATATTTAATCACAAATGTAAAACAGATTTGGACAAATTTTTGGGTTTCGTCTTAGACCCTGAAAAGAAGAATCCTGTAACTTTAACCGTGTCTGTATCTACAAATAAAGTTTGTGACTCCTGCGTGTGTCCCTCTCTGGCAGAAGGCAGCAGCTCGCTGCTTCAGGAATATCATTTCTATTTCTCTAATCTGACTCTGACGTTGTTCACATACAATCTGAACAGATCCACTTCATCCAAAGAAATATTTTGACCACATATAACTGATCACATTGCTGCTATTTTGTCATGTATGAACTTCATGATATAATTACAGAGAGAACAAGCAAAATGACTCCAGATCTGGAGAAACGATTGTATCATATATCTATACACATAAGAGGCGGTTTGATTATTCATCCATCCATTTTCTAAACCTGCTTCTTCCTGTTCAGGATCACAGGCAGCTGGTGTCTATCTCCAGCAGTTATTGAGTGGGGAGCGGGGTCACACCTGGACAGGTCGCCAGTCCATCACAGGACCACATATAGACAAACAAGCATTTACACACACTCACACCTTGGGCTGGGTGGTATGGCAAATTTTATATATCTGATTTTTTTCTAAATTATATTGGCTTTACGGTATTTGATGGTATTTTTTTATATAACCAATGTTACCCACATTCTCTTTTAATATGTAAATAATTACTGGCATTAAATAGTCGGTTTTACTGTCACATGAGGAATACCGTGTTTTTGTTGACAGCCTCCTCAAGTTAAGTTGCTAGCCGTCCACTACCGCAAATGAAGTCTGATCTTTTGAATCTGAAGAAATTCCAGACTACAGATGTGGCTCCTCTTTTTGTAAGTTGTTTTGGGTCAGTAACCTGTGAGTTGCTGTTACAGCCTCCGCCAGCTGCCATTCTTAATTCAAACTTTAATTTTCACGTGCGATCTTTGCATGTAGCACTGAAATCAGTCCCTGCAGAAACACGTTCCCACTGCAAACGTTATGGACGTTGTCTTGGCAGTTCACCAGTGTAACGGTATGTGAAAAATTCATATAATAACCAAAATAAACTCCGGTTTTGGGTACAAACCGGTGTACTGCCCAGCCCTTCTCACGCCTAGGTTAGAATTATCAATTAACCTCTTGCATGTTTTTGGACTGAGGGAGTAAACCAGAGAAAACCCATGCATGCACAGGGAGAACATGCAAACTCCATGCAGAAAGGCCCCAGTCAGGATTCAAACCCAGGACCTTTTCCCTGCAAGAAAACAGCTCTACCAACTGCACCACCGTGCAGAATCCAAGATCATTCAGGTTGTGTAAGCTTTAGCAAGGCAGGCTAGAAATAAACTTTAGCTTTATTGGGAGAGAACAGGAGTAACTTTCAGTTCTATAAAACTGTCAGATTTACTTCAGTTCAGTGTTAAAAAGGATTTGACCCAAATCTTAATCAAAGCATGAAACGTTTTCCCTCTTAGAGAAGAATCGCTCTTAAGAAACGATCTTTTCAGCTGCTGACACAGGTATAAATGAGGACTTGAAAGAAAAAGTAAAGGTCTTCCAGACACAAGACGTGTAACATCAATGACTTCATCAAAGCAACACCATTCAGTCACTCAGACAATGGTCACTTTCTGAGGACTCATTGAGTCACATCTGTGACACGACGGAGAGACTCGCAGTTTGCATGAAACTGAACTGCACGTCAAGTCCTCAAATAGTCTCTTTTTAAATCACAACATGTCTTTAAGGGATTCATCAGATCTTTTGGGTTTTTGTGGGAATGTAATGAACAAATAATATCTTACCTGCTGCAGAAAGCTTTTTAAACAAGCTGACTTTGGAGAAACACGTCAGTTCTGACTGGACGGATGAGCTGAAGGCTAAAATTCCTGAATTCCTGTAACATTTCCTATCACTTTCTTACAGGAGCATTTGAAAAAAAAGAAAAGCCTTGTAATTGGACAAAAAACAGTTTGTTCATTAAACCAACTGCTGCAGGTGAGATACATGCTCTAACTGTAGGATGTGACTTGATCTGACCTGGTTAGCTCATAATTTCAAGGGTAAAAATGTAAGTTGGAGTTTTAAAATAATGACTTGTGTCATCTAACTTTGCAATCTAGCTAATTACACGGTCAATCTCAAAGTAGCAGGAGTGTTTCCATGATTAGAAGGAACTTAAATCAGAGAAGGTTTTACTTATGAATTCTTGGAAATGGTTTAAGGACAGTTGAATAAACTGTTTTAAGATCTGAATTAAAGAAAAAACAATGAGTATTTGAGAAGTCTCAAAATGTTTTATTAAATTTAATTCGGACACAGAAAAAAACTTTGAGATTAGGCTTAATGTTATATTATTTTAATAATATTGTAATAATAAGAATAATAAGAATGAAAAGAAGATGGTCTTATTAATATTATTAGTATTGACTCGTAAGCAACATGCTAAAGGTAAAATTTAAGACAGGAGTGAAACCAAAAGGCTCCTCAATTCTTAGTTATTCTATCTCAGTGCTGATCAAACAAAGAACCCGGTCACAGTTTGTAAAAGCACAGCTCGCACTCTGAACAGACTGAAATTATTTCAACAGAACGCCGACCATTTAAGTAGTGTCATCAGACTGTGAACAGCTCAATGGGTCTATCTGTCAGGAAGGGAGGAGGGGACAAAAAAGCTCTCTGCTTGGGAGTCAGGAGTAAAGAAAAAAAAAAAAACCTGCCTCCTGATTGGGGCATTATAAATCCTTTCCTCTGCCTCCAGACCACAGGGTAACTTCACACCCCTGACACTTTCTAACTCCAGGGTTTGTAACAGGGAGGAAAAAAAAATTGAAATATCTCTCTGGGCATGGTGTCAGATGCTCATCATGAAATATTCATAACCTAAGACGACCAGAGCCACAATAGAGAGGGGGGGGGGGCAGCATGCAGGGATTTGACTCGCAGAAACGGAGGTGCTTAAACCACACTGACTGGTTTCTCTCATCACAAGCTGCCACTCACAAATTTACCTTCATGTCACTATTTCTTGGATGAATATTGCAAAGCCATCTGTCATTTGCCCCATTTCATCTCCTAAACTGTTGATTGTATCAGTGGAAATTTAAAAAGACCGAAACCAAAGAGGCTAAAAAGAATGAGCTTCATTTTTTTAATTGAACTTAACTTCAGAAATTTCTGATTATTAGAGAATCTATAGGTCATTACTCATATAAATGTATTTAATCACAATTCAAGGTAGAATCTGAACAGAATTTATTATGAACATTGTCAACAGCTGAGAGGAGATCTGTTATATTAGACATGAGGGCCGGACGAGCGAGATAAGAGTAAATTAACTTTGATCTTCCGTCCAGGTTTAAGATCCAGGATTTTAAACAGCTGACCAAGGAGAGCAACATTATTTTAGGATTTTAGGAGTGTGTTGTCTCCAGTAACCAGTTTCAGGAGACAAGATGTTCTCACGTAAAATTCAGCTAACTTATCTAAAATCACATTATAACCTATAATAGCTTCTGATTCTGTTGAAGATTGAGTAAAACTTGAATTATAAATGTCTGATGTTTTGGAAGTATCTCGCTGGGCTGCGACTGTAACAGCATTAAAACTGTGTTAGAATGTCAGAATAAGACTCCCAACAGACAGTTAATGAGTCCCCTCTTTAATTATGAAATAAAATACCCACTACTGTGAAAACAAATAAAAAATAAATAAAAAATCTAAGATAAATTTTGTCTCAGACATCTGGAGTCCTTCTCAGCTTGCATGAGTCAGAGAGTGTGGAAAGGGGTTTTCAACGCCATTTCAAAATAAATGAGGCTAAACTGAAATACTTTGTCATTATATTTTGTGGCAGGAATATTTACACATTTACATAAACATTATGCAAGTGTTAGAACTGATTAGCAGATTCAACAGATAAAATATTTTGTAAGTACCAAATCAGCTGATTTCCATCCAACAATTTACTTTGCTGTTGTTGTTTTTGCAATTTTAAGACTCACAACTAAGTGCCCACAGTTGCAGCCCAGGAGGTTATTAATCCGTACGTGGCATGTTTCCTTTAGCAGACGATGGTGTGAGCTAACGCTTGACAAACAGGTCCAGGTCCTTCTGAATGATTCAGACTGATACACACACACTACTTTTTCCTGGTCAGTGGTTTGAATGTACCTATGTATATACCTCGCAGGTACAGTTTGATCAAAGTGTCCATCACATCAGCAAAAGATGAAGGATTAATCAGATAAATCAGAAAAAGTGCAGAAATTGAATTCAACTGACAAAATTCACCCCAAATTGAGAAACATTGTTGATTGTTTAATCCACTGTCTTCTGTTGGTTGTTAGTGAGTCATTTACAAAGCAAAATTACAAACGTGACTCTACAATGATACAATAAATGATGAAACTTTTGCTTATTGTTTTATAAAAAGCTTCTTCTGTTTAAGTAAAATGCTTTAAACGCATGTCATTTCCTGAACCTGAGAAGCTTCAGAGCTGCTGCTGTTTCCTGACTACACGCTGTGCAGGAACATGACTTTTTATAATAACAATGAGTCTAATTCTTTTTCTAGGTGATTTATTTTTATTACTGGACTTGGACTTTTAATTTGTGGATGTTGTTTTGGAGATTTTCCATCTTACTTTTGTTTCTGCTACTTCTTATCCTTTTTAACATGTAATTTTTTGATTACAAGTTTATTTCCTTGTTATTATTCTTATTATCTGCTTCTGTCTGTGTCTCTACTTTTTGTGACGCAACGAACAGCTAAAACATCTTTTCATCCGATAGTCAAACTAAGAGACAAGGCCTTCATGCATGAATACTTTAGAATAAATAGATTTTGTACTTTAGAAAATGTGCTTTGTGCTTCACTTCTGAAACAAACAGCTTTAACTTTAGCGTCCAGTCTGCAGAATTTAGTGACATCTACTGTTTTACACTCCAAATTACAAACATTTGATTCATTCCCATTCAGCCTCAAACTTTGGTGGCACAAACATTTTACATTCAGCTTCCACTGCAAACTATGATAACTGCAGAAGAAAGGACAACGCCTCTGCTGCAGCCAGTGTTTTGTTTGACCTCTTTGGGCTTCTGTAGTGTTTCTCTTTTCAAGTTGTTCTACAGTGATGAAGATAGTGTCTTTGTTAACATACTGTTCTGAAAATGACCCCCTGAAACATAAAGATGTCTGAAAATCTGAGCCTGAAGAAGAAAAAACAAAACAAGAAGGTCGGTGTGAACGAGTAACACTGGGCAGAACCTCAGTCATCGTATTGTACTGGCTGAAAACCACTCAGGTCTGCAAAGTCAAACATTCTCATTTTATCATTCTATAAAAATATAAACAATCTCAGTTAGTTTTTACAAAAAAAAATCAGGAGTTTTCTGGATCTGCTTGTTCCTGAACAGGTTTTGAGGAGCTGGTTTCTACCTCCAGCAGTTATTGGATCAGCCCGATCTCACGTCAATTACGACCACATTGGTCAGTTATTGAAAACGACACTATACTCCGTACGATACTAACCCTAACCCTGCTATTCCGTATACGACCCCCTATCGGCAACCCTAACCTTAACCGTTCTGCTATTTAACGGGAAATTTTTGGCTTCACAGTGTGTCCATGTGTATCTTTACATTCTAAAGCTAACCGTTGTATTAAAATGAGACATTTTGCTGCAGAATTTTTGTTTTGTTCGGCTGAACAGAGCGAAACCTTGCGCATGCGTATCTGTCAGCTCCTCTGGGAAGGTGCGTGCATGCATTGTTGGTAGTACGTCGCTGCGGAGCCCGGTAAACACTCCAACAGGTCATTTGAAAACGCTCTCACAGGTCATTTTTTTGGAGCTTTCAAAATCGACCTATATAGTCGTATAATGTGTGGACGTGTTGCATTGGATGCGAGATGGAGCCAGTCGATCAAAACAAAGACCCGAATCCCCAAATAATCTAACATGCGTGTTCTTCGGTCTGTAAAGAGACACACAGGAAGATCATGCAAACTCCATACAGAAAAGTGCCAAGCAGGAGTCGCACCCGGGACCTTCCAGCTGCAAACTAACACTAATCAGCGTCACCATGCAGTCCTACAGATCATATATGTACACGTTTAACTTCAGCTTTAAGATGTTTGCTGCTTAAACTTTGACAACCCAGTTCCTGGTTGTTTCCATCCTCTTTATCAGTTAGTTCGACTTTAGCACCTAAAACTAGTTTGTTACCTCATCTAAGGAGGTAGTGTTTATGTTGTCGTCAGTTTTTATTTGCAGTTTTGTCTGTTAACAGAAAAACAGTTGTAAACTGTTATGAAAAAAGTTTAAAGATAAGCTAGGAATGACATAAGGACCAATAAATGAGATTTTAAGAGTCACGTTTTGGAAACATCGATTTTCATGAGTAACTATTGAACTAACAATGATATCAAATATATTCCAAATGCTGAGGGAATGATTTCATGGTCAAGGAATCCAATAATGGTGATTAAATGAATGTAGGACAATTACTTTCGTATGTAAATCACATTATGAAGGAAATGAGCTTCCTGGTAGATATCTTGGCTCATCTAATAGTTACAATTTGTAGTTTACTGTAACGTGCAACTTTTTAAAAAGCTGCATCTTCTTACAAATAGAAACCATGTAATTTTGCACCTTGTGTTTAATAGTTTTGTCAGAGCCAACAATAAAAATCAGCTCAGAAAGCAAAAGGAGTTAAGAATTCACCTCCACACTGTAATGACACCTTGTTGCAATCCTCTGTGCACCATCGCCGAAGACGTTTCTCTCACACATTTTCATACAAGCTCTCGGTAATGACGAGATACCTTTTAACTTCGCAGCCGGAGTTAGCATCAATTATTTATTCTTATCTGTTTAAAATTTAAAGTGCCACACATTAACGCCCTGCCACACCTCCTCTTTCACGCTGTCCGCCCTCCGCTGGGCTGCTTTTAACCAATTCCCTTCCCTCCATCTCTCCGTCTCACTTTAAACCCTCCTCTTCCTCGTGCTATAATAAAGATGATGACAGTGAGTTCTCTTTCACCACCGAAATCAAACACAGTCAGAGGAGGCGACAGACCATGTAATGTAAGGGCATCGTCCAGATGCCTCAAATTAAGCTTTGGCCTTAATTGGCGGCGGTGGTGAGGATGATGAATTCTTTAACAGAGGCGCGCATCTGCGCCTTTCTGGGAGCGGCGTTGGTCCGGGGAGGACGGCTACTCAGGGCAAATGGAAGCTGACAGAAAATCCACACGGCACTACGAAGCTAAGAGAAAACGAACATGACAGTGACTGAAGGAGGTCTGGGCTCTTAAGTAGCTGAGGGTTAGCTTGAAGGGAAGATGTGTATAATTAAGCGATCTCCACTGAGGTTGGGATGGTAAAATCCCATTGTCTTGACAGGAGCTTACCGTTGCCCTTTAGGTTGAGATGCACAGCCATGTGCACCCTCAATTTTCTTCTTCTTTTTTTTTTCTCCACTCTAAACCTCTGTGACCAAATTAATTTCCAATTTTTAAGCTTGAATAAATCCAGTAAGTTAGCGATCTGGTGATCCCCATGAGTCTCTGAGGTTTTCCCCAATTTCTTATTTTTTATTTCGCCTTTCCCCCCTCTTGCTCAGCCCGCAGAGACTGACTTGGATCATTTTAGCGTTATCTCCAGGGAGGCAAAGGTTGGGGGATGGGGGTGAAGGCCACCCGTTTGTCCTTATCTATTCTCAGCACACCTAAAACAAATTAGACCTGGCTGCCGTTGCCTATTTGGCTCCCCCATTCTCATTAAGGGGGTTGGATCGGGGCTATTTACCTCAAGGTTCTGCCTCTCTACCATTCTGGGACTTGTCTTTTATCACTATAGCAAAGGTTTCCAGACAGCCACGCTGCCTTTTCATCTCAATCATTTCATGTAGTCAAATCAACACGCCACAAAGACTAGAAGGAGAGCGAACATCCCTCCCCACACTGGGAAGCTGATTTCCTACACATGACTTGGTGCTGGCCTTTGACATTTGTTAATTGAAGGAGGAATCTGTTCAGCTGGATTTTGCTTTGCCCTTTCACTTGCTCTATACCGCCGTATGCAAACAGAAGCTTCTCTTTGTGTTAAGTCATGTATTTTGCTCTGTTTTTGCAAAACTCTGACTGTGGAAAAGGGAAAGTGTTCACGTCAGATTGTTGTTATCAAGAAATGGACCTCCAGAGGACTTTCATCAAAACAAGCTGTATATTATTATCCTGTCTTAGATATTCAGCCATCAGTTTCCTGATAAGTTTATACTATCATGAATTTGTCATAATTAACTTCTAACAAAAATTGGGATTCTGAGCATCAAAATGATGCAGTAACACTGATATGTCAAACTGTTCACCAAATAAACACAATTTACTTTAAAAAACAACAAAAAATTCACAATACAATGAGACACTAAGTAAAATAACATCTGCAAGAGCCACTGAGACACTTGTTGGATGCAGAACACTTGAAGAAGGTTAGAATTATTGTTACAAAGTAAATAAAGAAACTAAATCACAAATTAACCTCACATATACTGTATGTTTCTTGGTGTGTGAGGAAATTGGAATAATCGAAGAAACAAGGGAAAACATACAAACTCCATGCAGAGAGGTCTCCGCTGGGTGGAACCATACCAGTAAAAACAAAGATGTATTATCACATTTTTATATTTTTATTCTTATATTTATTATTTCTCAGTTTGAACCGTTCAGAAATCACGTGCCCAGCAAAGCCACATCCCATAAAGACTGAACAGAGCTGATCAATAATAAAAAAACACTACCACATTTACATTTTCTCACTAATGGCTAACACAAGTTGCTAAGCATAAAATTCCTAACTTTTTAAAACCTGTTTCGATTAAATAGAAGTTGTTGCTTTTTTGTTTGTTATATACTTAAAGTAAACAAAAGAAAAGCCACACCTCTCCCTCATTCAAGTGTTGTATTTGAATGTTACTGCAGAACCTTTTGCGCCATCTGAGCACGAGCTGTGCAAAGGTAACTGCTCGGGAAATGTTAGGTTAGATGAGATTCATCTGCCAGACTAATCCATCCTGGAGCCTGAGGAGAGCTGCATAAAGGCAGAGCAGAATCTGCTGCAGAACAGCACAGCGGTGGCACGGGGCAATTCTCTAGGGCCTCGCATTAGCGCGCTAAATTAAAGGGGGTATTAGATTAAATTGGCTCTCCGATTTCAGGGGTGTGAGTAAAATTCTAATTTGCATTTTCCACCGCTGCTTAAGATATAATTAGTTCAGGGTGATTCCCATGTGGAAAACACTGACAGCCAAATCTAACTGGCTGCCAGAAGCTTATCATCTCTTGCGAGGCGAAAAGTTACGCTCGGCTCACGTTCGGTATACGTGCAGCTGTTTGTGACTGTGTGCTTTGCGTGTGTGCATGATGTTGTGTTCACGTTTGAATTTGCACGTGCGTTGTAAACTCTCCCTCCGAGAGTACCGCCGCACCTGATTCCTCACACTTCTCAATCATTTTAAGCAGACACTGTCACATTCACACCGTCAGAGACGTCGAATATGTCACATCCCACAAATAAACGACGTATTGATGAGACACCTTTAAACTCAAACTCGTTTCCGCAGCAGTAAGTGCACCTGTAATTACAAAACGAAGGATCCAAAAACATCAATTACTGCTGAAAAAGTCCAAACTATAAATGACTGAAGTCAGTGAAGGAGATTTTTAAAAGCAAGTGTGGATTTGTTTGGGGGGTTTCACACCCTTAGTAATTCTACCCTTTTTTGCAAATGGATGTTTTACCAAAAAGTGAATCACCGATGGCTTATAAAAGCATTCAGCCTCCTTTGCATGTGTTTGAGACACTTGTATGTCAGTGAATCTGACTTATCTGGACTATACACGTTCAGATCACAACAACAAACTCTCCACTCACTCATTTCATGTCCAAAACTCACAAGTAAACAGTTTTTCTTTCTAATGATTTCCCGTAAAAAAGAGAGAAAATTATTTATTTTTTTTTGCATTTATGAAAATGATTTCATGTCTCAATAGAAAATAATCTTTGTTTAAACAGACGATCTTGTTCTTTGAGAAAAGGGCAAAACTTTTGAAACCAACTTAAACCGCTTGATCTGATGCTGATTTTCTGCATTTGTGTAAGGAGAGGAAGCAAGTTGGTTCCAAAGTCCTAAAATTTGAGACACGTTTAACTTAACTAGTAAAGTTAAGTAAAGATCGGTAGGTTTAAGTACAAAAAAGGTCTTTTGTTTACGATTAATGGTTAATCCACTGCTTGTTTTGGGAGGATGAAACACTAAAAGTTGGAAAGCTGTTATATTTTTGAACACAGAAAGAATAAATCATTAAAACTATCAGAAAGCAGCTGTCAGACCAAGACAGAGATAATAGAAACACTCCATGGAACATTTTAAGCTTGAAAACGCTGTTAAATGAGGAGAATCATGTTGTTAATGTCACACCGACCTCCTAAAAACTACAGCAAATAGACATGAAAAAGCATCAAATTTCAATCTACGCTGAATTTCTACTAAACATCCTGATCACTGAAAAGGAGTTGGTTAAAGAAAAGGATGTTGTTCTGAGATGCCATCAGCAGCTCAGTCATCACTCTCACCATCTCTTGGTGGTCAGCGGCTGAGGCTTTGTGGGATATTGATTCTCCCCATCCAGAGACGGTTTCCATAATTGGTTAAAATGACCGGGTGCAGAGAGAGATGGCTCTCTGCTGAAAACCATTTCCCAGCCCTGCTTGGAGCAGAGCCAAGCTCGGGCTTGTTCGGATGCGTTCCAGCCACAGCCTGACTGGCAGCAATTAGGGGTGTCTGAGCCAAGCTCAGCTTGTGCTCCGCACAAACACCCCTAATTACTGCCAATTAGGCTAGGCGGGTAGGCAGATTTGAGAAAGCAGGGGGATGTTCAGGCATGGGTGGGCATGGAAACAATTTTCAAGAGCTTAGAACGTGACTGGATGAAAAGGTTAATGCTTTGGAGTGCAAGGGGATAATAACAAAAGAAGGGGAAGCAGAGCTGCGGTTCTCACCTCCAGCGATGAGCCTGGCTTCTTCTTCAGCTCCTCACATTTCCTAAATTTGCAGATCTGGTGGCCCGTTTTGCGGTTCCGACAACTGCTGCAAACACCACAGTTGATTAGCCGCCTGCAGGGCGCACACACCCCACACCTTTTCCTTTTCTTCTTCGCTGGGTTTCCACTGGATGCTGAGGAATTATTCTGTGGGCAGTCTGCCAGATTGGCAATTTGAAACGCACTGTCTGTAACGGCTGCTGAGGCTGCGGGGGAGTGAAGGGCTGTCATGACGATGACCCCGGGAGGTAATGAGATGCCCCCTAAAGCCGGAATAGCGGAAAAAGTTCCAACGCGTTCTGGGAGATTCATTATCTCTGCTTCAGCAGCGCCGCATTTCAGCTTGTTCATGCATTCTCCTGCTAAAGGTCTGCAGTGTTCGGGGGATAAGGTAGAGAGGAAATTATTATTTGCCATTTGCAGCGTCTCTGGCGGCACGCCAGGCTTCCCCGGCCTCTGGGAGTCATTTCTATGCATGCTGGTCCTATTAGGGTTTATTGCTGCTGATTTCCTTCCCCAGAGCATGGCGTTATCACAGTTCCAAGGAGACATACCAATTCTGGCACTGGGAAAAATGGGCGTTGTGATGCGGGCAATCTTAGCAGTCTGCGGAAATGCCCCATTGGTTTTATAAAAGTTTGCAAAAGACCTGTACCTTTCCATTTCTGCGTTATAATCCAACAGCTGGCTTAATCCACCATCTTGAAGATTATCCTTTTGTAAGAGAGACACCTCTGAATTTTGTCCATTTTCAATGCAAAGCGCATTGTTTATGTTAGACATGACTGAGCGGACGGCTGTCAGAGTTTTAGGACGAGAGCGTGAGGTTGCAGTGGCCTTTGCTGAACTGAAGCTGCAGGTTACGAACAGCGTGACACCATCCTGGTTTATCCTCTTTGGTGCTAAAAGCAGAAAACAACAAGAAACAGTTAGATATTTGTGTATATTTTAAATGTTTTAAATAGAATGAAGATGGGTTTATTTAAATCTGTTTTCGGTGACGTAGCAGCTGATGTGAGGAATTCTCTGACAGTGTTTTTAATCGTCCTATAATAAAACCACAGGAAGTGAACAAGTGATCTGCATCCAGCAACACGTTATATGTGACAAACCAACACTGTAAAAGAGAAAACATGTTTATTTTTTTTTAAATATGAACATTTTTCAAGAGTTTTTAGATCCTATAACAAATCTAATGAGCTTCTCAAACAGTAAATTAAACACTAGAGTACACTTCGTCCAAAAAAATAACATAATCACCATTGGAATAAGTTAGAGGAGAGTCTGACTATTCAAATGAGATAATGGCTGTAGCCACAAACATGACATGATTTACCTTGACTCCTGCTGTGTTGGTGCTTTAAATTATTCACGTTTAGACGTGAGAGGGAACATTGTGAAATATACTGATTGTATCGTCTGTTGAGGTTGTCCATCCGTGTAAACAAGACTCGGCCCTGTCTCCGAACGAAGAGCACCTGGTATTCATTCATGGCCTCTATTACAGTGACAGCACTCAGTGATAGCCACCGGTGAATTTACAACCAGATCATGGACCAGACGGACCACAGTGTCAGCTGCCTCAGGATAGGACATGTGTGTGTCCATCACTCTGTGTGTGTGTGTGTGTGTGTGTGTGTGTGCGTGTCCATTTCCTCTCGCTGTCTCTCCACCGTAGACTGTCTGGATTTGGTTTCCACAGATAAAAGCCCATTAGACACATCTCTCCCTACTTCCATTACCTTTTTCTGAGCTTTCTCTTTTAATTGCCAAAGCTGATCCATTGCTCCAACACTCAAGCATTTCAAATCACATCTGTGTTTCAAGAGGAGTGAATTATAAATGTGCACACATGGAACTAACGGATGGATCCTTTTTTATGTGGCATTATTCCTCCTAAATATGCCCCAAAAAAACAAAAACAAAAAACAAAGGTAGCCTAGAACTAAGATTGGCGGCAACATTTTTAATTTTTTTTCTGAATATTCTGAAACTACAGCAAACATTGCAGTATTATTTCTTTGTGACAAATGTGAAACCTGCCATCCTGTTCAGAGCTGGAGGTTCAGTGTCGATGTGATATCCAAAACAACCAGCAGCCACCGTAAACAAAACCTCCTTGGCTTAATGATCAGCCCTCCTCAGGGTCATTATTACTTAATCAATTCACCCCTGGAGCGGAATACGCAGCCCAAAGGCAATCAAGTCACGGACATTGATTTTCCGCCTGTAAACAAAGTTTCCAGAGACAGAAATGTTCAATACTAGGAGCTGGAGGGAGACACAGAGAGAGAGAGGGGAAGGGGGAGAGAGAGACAGAGAGAGAGAGGAGAGGAGAAAGCGAGACAGGAAAGGTTTAGAGAGTGAAGATGAGATGCAAGAAAAGAAAGTAGAAAAGAGAGAAAGAAATAAACACAGCATTGCCATTAATTACACTTAGTCTGTTCTGAGGCTGACATTCAGATCAAAGGTCAAGCACATTTGAACGTGCCAACAGTAGAAATAAAAGCGTCTAAAATCTGGCTGCAATGTAAATCGGGACAAGAAAAAAAAAGACGGAGACGCTCAGATACAGACGGACAAACAAAAAGAGCGAAAGTATACACGTGAATATCTAAATGTAAATATCTATACATATGTGTCTATTTAGAAAGAATGAGAGCGCATCACCTACCAGGTTCCTGTAGAGAAGAGCTCCAAAGGTGCTACCAGCCTGCGACCGTGAAACGGCTCATCACTGCGAGGTGAAACGTGGAGAGGAAAGAATGCAAAAGATGCGAGAAGACGCACAGACGAGCTGGCTGAGGAGAGCAGGTCGACCGTGTGCGTGTGTGTGTGTGCGTGTGTGTATGTGTGTGTTCACAGCGCTCAAAATAAAAGAAGCATTTTTTTATCGACTTTCCCGTCAAGCTGGAAAAAGATTGGAAAGTGCGTCAATAAGAAAAAAGCCAAGCAAAAGAAAGGAGGAGTGAAACCGCAGCGGCGGCGCTTCCTCTGATCCGGATCCGGGGGCTGTATTGTGTGTCTGCTTGGTCTCAGCTCAGTCCGTGTCTCCTGTCGCTGTGTGTGGCTGATTGGTGCTGAGGTGAGGAAGCAGGGATGTGGACACCTACTGATCATTGGCTGGAAATTACTATAGAAACACTCGGGAGGTGGGACGGAGGGGATGGATGGCTCAGGGCGCGCGGGGAGAGAAACATCCATCTGCGCCTCGCAGTAACCCCCCCCCCCCCACCACCACCACCCCACCTTCCTCCTCCTCTCAGACACAATATGTGTCTTTTTTAACATACTTATTTGTTTCATGACGGGACGTTTAACGAGGGATGTGCGTGTGTGTGTGTGGGGGGCTGCCATCTTTTAATAAGGTTTGGAGAAACTTGTCAAATTAATTTGAATGGAACTGAACTGTGATGAAGATAAAATGCCTCCACCAGGTTCCCCCCCCCTCATCCTTTCTGTCCGGAGACAGCCATAATTACTAAGACCTCCAGAATGCATCACGTTATAAATCCCGCCTGCTGGCCACGCTGTGCCAGACAACATTTATTCCCCACGCGAGGCTCCGTGCGTTCCTTCATGTTGATGCCTAGCGCGAGTTTAAATCATGAATCCAATGAAACGTGCCAGATTTTTATCCCACTCAGCTTTCATACAGAGTTTTTGTGCGCAGCATATGGAAAAGTAAACACATAAAACAGACATGGTATCACACCTGTAATTCCCTTCTCTTACTAATAAATATTTACACATTAAAATGACGTGTTGAAGAGGATTTCTGTGCAAAAGTTCTGATCAGTTATAAATAACTATTTGAATGACCTTAGGTTTTGTGAAAGAGTCACCTCACAGTTTTATTATGTGTTTGCGGTTCATTTTGTAACTAACTGACTAGCCGCTTGCTTCTCAATCTGGTCTGAACTAATCTCTACTTCTTTGAACTGAGGTCATTCAAAGCGCTTATCTACAAAAGGTGAGATATTAATTATTCATACTCTTTCTACAAAGCTTCTCTTCAAAAGATCTGAATTACATTTTTTAAATGATCTTCAGTACCTTTGTATTGTTTGGAGGATGAACTGATTCCTCTCATTTTTATGCTTTTTCCACACTAAAGGGTGCTGTGTACTAATATAATCTGAATCTTTGAAAAGCTTGAACACACTTATTTAACATCAGCATTCTTTTTGTTCATTAATTAAGTCAAAATCAATGAATCACTGAGGTCGCCAAGCTGAAAAAGAGACGCCTTGAAATTCTTTTGAACACAAACTCTTCATTTTCATAATGCCATCCATCTGTTCGTCCGTCCGTCCATCCATCCACTGTTATCTGAAGGTGCAGATGATGAACAAGATGTCCTATGATGTTCTCCAACCAGAGTGGATATCTATACTTTGGGGGTCTTGTGTCTGGAAATGATCCCTAGGCTGGAGACCTGGAGGCATCTTTACCAGATGCCAAACCACCTCAGCTTTGACCTTTTGATGTGGAGGAGCTCCATTCTAAACTCCATCTGGATGACTGAACTCCTCACGTTGTCTGTAGGGCGGAGCCCAACTAACCTACAGAGGATGCTCATTTCAGCTGCTTTATCTGGGATCTCGTTCTCGATCAGATTTGATTGTATGTGAGGGTAAGAACTTAGACCGACCAGTAAATCAAATGATTTACCTCTTAGACAAATAAAACCAGCTAATCTTGTGTAAATGGTGTAAATGTGGACATAATCTGTTAACTGAGTTGTTGCAAATGAATATTCAGTAATCCCGAATATTCAGTCAACTAATAAGTTTAAGTCTCTATGTGAAATCACAGAAAAATTGACAGCGTGTCACAGAGGAATCTATATCAGCAGTGCGTCTCCTTTAACACAGACTTTGTGTGAGTAAACAAACTGATAGATATACTGACACGTCCCTAAGTCACACAGGCCTTCCAGGTAAGCTATGTGACACAAGCCCATAGGCTGCTGACGGCTACACTTTGATGAATGTATTTAGAGCTCAGAAGAGATGGGACGAAGAAGAAAACTCTTCGGTGATAAATGTTGTAAAATATCAGGTGGGGTGAGGGGGGGGGGCATTTTCACTTAAACCTGAAAACACTGTCAAAATTAAACTGTTCTGTGAAACTTTTTATGTTTGATTCTCCTGAACTTGATGAACTTGTTCGTATGTGAAGACCAAAAACTGAAAAAGGTTCATTTAAATTTTTAATGGATACGTTTGATAGAACAGAGTTAAGTTTGGTGTAAAAGTGAGTTTTTATATATGTGAAACCAGTTGCAGATAGAAGTCTGTGTTTAAACAGGACCGACATGGATCACTGCACCTCAATGTTGGATCTGGAAACTGGCTATATCCTGGATACGGTGATCCAGATAGCTTGACTTTATGAATTATTTGATCGTCAAATGTAACAAAAAGTTACAGAGATGCAACTAACACCAAAATGTGGTTGATTATTGTTAAATTTCATGTGTTTGATCTCAGGAGGGATGGAGCTATAGATCCAGATACAAACCTGGATTGTGGAATTATCGTTTTCCATAATTATGGGACTAATGATGATATTAAATGTGTCATAATAAGTTTTGTGACTGACCCAACTTGCAGGTAAAACAATGGAGGTAAATTACAAATCTGACAGAGACAGAAACTAACGATCACAGAATCAGAAAAAAACTAGAAAATGAATTAACTCTGAACTCAAGGAGTGAAAATAAAACATAAACACAGAAATCTGAACTGGCTAACAAACCCACAATGACCACATATAATCAAAAACTAGAAACACAGTAAATAACTAAAACACAAGGAACAAACTGAAAAAAGTAATGCAGTAGTAAAACCACAAAAAATAATCTAACCACACTGAGGATTACCCGAACTTAAATCCAGTGATGTTGGTCAGATTTATCAGTTTTGGTGTAAGTCATGGGGAAATGAAACTTCTGAAAGTTCAGCACTCTTTGCTTAACAATCGCATCTCTTAATTCTTCTTTTACTCACTGCTTTAAAGTCGGAATCAAAACAAAATCCTGTATCAGGTGCTAGTTCCTCTATTTAGGGAAAATTAGTTTATTGTCCTTTATATGATGTGAGTTAGCGTTTGGGTTGAAAATGAAAGTGTCAGACTGTCATCAGGCTCCTGCACCATATTACATTGATTACTTAAGTTTTAGATGTAAAACGAATCAAACTGAATTCATTTTTAAACCTCGATTATAAAAAAACAAATTTGGCTTTTTGCTAACGTTAACGGCTCTGCTCTGAAAAACAAACACTTGTTTTAACCCTGATGAACAATTGATAAATCTTTTTCTCAGAACATCATTTTGTCTCATTTCCTGAGTTAAACATTCACGTTTTTTGGTTTTCCTCATTCATTAACTATGAAAATAAACATTTCATTAGATGTTTATTGTTTTCAGCATGTTTCAGCTCAGTTTCCATTGAACATAATATTATTTTGATGCCACGTAGAGCAGACTAGATATTTGCCTAAAATAATAATTAGTCAGAACTTTTAAGATTTGAGACATGATGGACAGTTGCATGAAAAGAGAAGAACCCTGGATGTGTTATTTTCTACAGTGTTCTCCGAATCAGACCCTGTGCATCAGAGTGTAGATGCTTCTCTTTGTGAAAATCGTTTTATCTGCCGGGTGGTAATAGCGCCCGAGGGAAATCTGCCAAGGTGGTCCAATAACCTCCGTCTGCAAAGCCGCTGCAGCAGCGGGAGCCATGTGAACCTTTTTGGCAGGTCTTTGTTTTTATCTCTGTGTTCCCTGTGCAGCTACCTCATCTCTAGAGGCTTTCAAGAAAACTCAGAGGAGTAATTAACAACCATGACTCGCATTTTTAATGTAGCTTGAGTTTTATCGACGGGAACCAAATCAGAGAGGAGCGAAGTCGTAAGACACACGCGTCTAGTGACTAATCGTGTGAATCCGTTGCTTCGGCTGGCTCAATTTGACGTGAGCAGCGGGCTCACGTCTGCGAGAAGATAAGACGGGAAGGATACCAGCCACCTGTTCTCAAGTGCTGATGAAATTCCTGTTGATGGATCTGACTATTAGTTCAATCACTTCCAGCTTATTTTGGAGAATCTTTCAGGATGTTGGAGAAATTAAACAAAAAAACATTTCTGCTTAGAAAATGTATGAGAAGCTTTCCTGTGTTTTCTGATGATTTCACTTTGATAAGTCTGATAAATATTAGTCCTAAGGCCTTTAAAATTGGAAGACAAGAGAAAACGAGTGAGGAGGAACAGGGAAGAGAAAGTGAGAGAGAGCGCTTGAGAAAATAAACGTGTGATTATGGGTTTGGCAGTGATGCACCATCTCTTAGAAGCAGGCTTGGAAGCGTTTCTTTGAAAAACGGCCTAATTTCCTCTCGCTGCCTGTAATCTCCGACGCCCTCACCTTGTGCACATTAGCCTTTTGCTGTGATTTGATGTGTATCACCCAGTTTTACTCTGGTTGCCTTGGATGTGTTGAGTGATCCCCCCCCCCTCCTTCTTTTGCCATTGCCTGCTTGCTAATTGGAGCATAGAGAGCACCCTTAATTATCCTGTTAGTAGCTTTGCTAAAAGACAGACGACTCCTGGCACAGTCTGCTGCAGATGACAGCGTGTAGATGCAGCAGCTTCCACACAAACCTGCAGATGAAAAAAACTGACTTATAGGCAACATGACTGAAAGTTTTTGGTCATGAGCTCATATGTTTCTGCTTTCAAAGCAAGCTTCAAAGTGATGGCGTGGCACTGGAGATTGCACGTCTTGTGCCTTTTTTTACTTCAGTTCAGGAATATTGTGCAACATTACGATGTGAGAGTCACATTCTCTCATCTTTTTAGTTCATTACGTCAACAGATGAATCCTGTCCAAACATTTCAAAGGTCTCTGTGAGGTTCATGGACACTAGGAAGCTCCATGAAGGTCAAGCTACATTTCTCTTTGGTTGCTTTACGATACAGGTGGTAATCAGAATGGTTGAGCATCATGAAGCTGGAGGTTGTTGTTGGAGTTCTGGACTGAGGAGTTTATGTATCTTTGTTTTTCTTTTTAGTCATTTTTACCTCCATTTTTCTCCCAGTTTTTTTTTTTTTTTTGTCATGACATCACAGGCCAGTACTGAGCTATTTCATATCTGCAACTATATTAACTAGGTTCAGCCCCGTTCTGCCAGATGGTTTATGTCACTTTGATGATTCGGCTCGTTTTTAACTTTAGAAGTTACTGGATCTTTTCCCTGGATCTTTTTTGGTGTGATCAGCAGCTAATCAAACACTCTTCTTGTCATCAGTTTCACTAACCTCCAACAATCCTGTCAGTGTAAACTAATCCGATGATTCTAACCCATCATCAGAAACTGGAGATCCTCCCATCCACATCCTGCCTCAATCGCTCTCCATCGCTGCTCACTACTCACATCACCTGAGCTCTTCTTCCTACTGCACGCTCCTCCATTGGTTTCTAGTTTCCTGTCTCCAACCTGTCAGTTGCAAAACCCATAAGAACAAATTGCTCCATCAATTTAATAACAATATATCTGAGCTCTTCTTCTCCTCTGGTTCCAGATAAAACTTGTAAGTTAACAGCTTCAAATACACGTTTGCTTTCCTTTTAACCTCTGTGCTTGTGACACCTTTGGATTGTTTCTCAGTCTTTTATATTTAGAGGTTATTTGTGAGGATGATATTTCACTGGAGTTCACAACCTCCTGTTGTAGTTGTGGATTCCAGCATTTGTACTCCAACCAGGTTGTCCTTTCAGGTCTGCTCTGTTCAAGCCAAAATCAATGACATAAAACAATCACTTCCAGATAAAATCCGACATGTTGGGGTCCCAGTGGTTTACTGTGTTTTCCTGTAGCAATAAAGTGCCTTTCAGCATTAACTTTGCATCTTCTCTTCTGATTCTTCAGGTACTCTGGTCTCCTCCCACAGCTTGTTTGCCTCACTGGTTCTAAATTGTTCCAAGGTGTATGAGTAAATGATTGTTTGTTCCTACGTGGACGGAAATGGACTGACAACATGTCCGACGCGTAACCCGGCTCTCACCAGACGACAGCAGGGGACAGACAAATGATAGATGGATGGATGAACTATGTTTCAGTACACCAATCAGTCGTTTTATTATATGACAAATTAAGGAAAAAAATAGAATCTCTTGTGGATTCTAGTCAAAATTCAGTTGTGTATTCTGGTTGGCCTTATTACACAAAATATGTAAACACAGAGTTTCAGGTTAAAAATAATAAATAAATAAACAAAATTGTTGGTTTTATAATTAAAATGATCTTTGGTTTATCATATTTATGGGGAGGTTCTTTAATGTGTATCTAAAAGCCTTCTTTGGTATCTAAAGAGTTTTTTATTTTATTTTATTTTTATTTTAAAAACAAAAGGGAACTATAGGAAGAGTTTGGCTTCCAAAGAATGTTAAAGTTGAACAAAATAACTTTTGAAGCTTTAAGCTAAAAAAACATGTTCATCTTCATAATAGACATCAGTCTGGATGTCTCTAGTCTCCATATATTACACTTAATAACTGCAGTAATGTGTGAATTAACAAATTATTTCATAACGAGGTGTCATTAGAAGTTTATACAGTATTCTTGTTTATGGTGAGTGTTCCCTGTTAATTATTTAAACATATTTTTATGATAATTCCCTGATATTTTCTATATAAAAGCCCACTGGGTCCTTATCGGCCATTGTTGGGTCCCTCTCCTCTGGGTGTGTCCAAACATTTGCCTGTTGCGCTGACAATGCAAAGAAAGTAAAAATAACATCATATTTAGTGTTCCTGTGCTGGGAGAATTTATTTGATAAGGTAAAATCTATTTGTGGAAAAAAAATAGAAACAAAATAAATGATAAATCTGTTTGTTGAAGTCAAGACTGTGGAACGGCACATCAGTCGCTACTAAAACTGGCAGATTGTATAAAGTCTGTTGACTCAAAGTTCAGGGTAGAAAAAACAGGAGTGTCCTATAGGAATTTTATGTCAAACATAAATTTGATGGTGCTTTATCACATTCAACCAAATACTTAAATTATAAAGCTCCTCTCATAAAATGCACTCAATAAAAAATAAAACAGATATAAAACAGTTGGTCTGTGTCCTTTTTGTCTGTTGCAGGACTAGACATGTGATGCTTTAAATGGCTTGAATTAACATTTATACATGTTTTAATATGTTTTGCCCACCCCTCGAATTTTTTCCCCAGCTGAGCATTTACTAACTATTAACAGTCTAAGGCTGTTTAGTGCAGAGGGTCCTTGCACTACAGAGGTTCTCCAGATGTTCCTCAGATGGATCAGTGAGACACTGTCATGACTTAAAACAGCTTTTAGACTAATTTTATGCATCTGAAGGTTTGATATGGGTCTGAAAAGAAATTATGAAAGAAATGCAAAATGTAAAGCTTTGGTACAGTTTAAAGGGTACTTTGGATAGAAATATATATATACGTATGTATATATAAACTTGAGTCCTTCACCAGAGGCCTAGGATTCTGGGAAAGTTCTGCACAGTATCTTTGCTGTTCCCAGGTCTGCACTTTTTTAGACTGAGATGATGGATGTTTTTCCTGGATCTGCTGTAGCCACTCCTCCAGTTTGGGGGTCACTACCCCGAGTGATCCGATGACCACAGGCACCACTGACGGCTCCACCTTCCAGATCTTCTCCAGCTTTTATCTGAACAGCTGATATTTCTTTGGTTCCTCATGTTCCTTTTTCCTGATGTTGCAGTTGCTTGGTATTGATACATCAACCACCACAATGTCTTGTTGGTTCTCCATCACCGCCATTTTCATCTATATATAAGTAAATATCCAGAACACTTTACGGTCTGAACCAATCAAAAGACACAAATGGTCTGTCTGATGTTGAGAAAATGCTTCCTCTGAAACTGAAGTTAAAACGAGTCTGTAAAAAGACGTTTCCTTCTGAGGAAACTTCCCCCGACAAACAATGAAAAAGTTCCTGCATTCTGAAAATACTGAACTGCTGTTTATTTATGCTGCAATTTTCAGCATTTAACATGGTAAATTGGTCTCAGCAAAACAGGAAGTGGTCTGAAAACACCATACTTTGTGTTTGGTGCAGATGGATACTACTTCTGTTGTTTTTTTTCTTCTTCAGCTTTTCCAGCCATTCTAGTTTTAAATCTCTGATGTTTTGGACAATATGAGGTTTGTCTTCAACAAATCCCAGATGTCTGCTTCTAGAGTTAAAATCAATTATTGTTATTTATTTTTCTTACCAAATCTTAACCACATACTTAAAGACAAAACTTTTTTTGCGGGTAAAAACTTTCTGAAATGAGAGTCAGACTTCACTTTTTGGTTTGTTAATAGCTCCTCCATCTAGTAGAGTTTCAAAGAAATTGTCTTTTTTATAATGCCTGCTTGAAATTGAATCATTAGTTATCATTGTTCATTAGCACAAAAGAACGATGTTTTCATGGATCAGTTAATCACTGTTTGTGTCAGTTTTATGTTTTTAATATAGGAATTTTCTTATATTCAAACATCTCTTTCTGGAAATGAACAGAATTTGGTTCTAACTTGATTTAGAGTCTTTTTTGGATGTTAATTCAATTCAAATGCTGAATAATGTTTTTCCTTTTTATGTCTGTTTTTGCATGAAGGTAAATAAATGAATTACGACTAAAAATCTTTGACAAACGTCGTGATCTCTGACAGAAACCTTTCAGGATTTAATTTGGTGCTTTAAAACTAAAATATGTTCCTGAGTTCTTTTTGTTTTCTCCATATTTTTTGTAAAAGGAAAGTGTTTTACACTATATCAGTATCCGTAGCACAAGAAAATGTATTACATTATTTACTGTATGCATTGAAAAGATGCTTTTTGGGGCTCATACTTACAATCTATGGAACCTGTATTATGAAATGGAACACGATGAACAGATTGATGAAAATGTCAGCTTTTACTTTGAAATCTCTCTAAGCATCTTTGCCTGATGATGTACTGAAGATTGCAACGAGCTGTAAAGATTAAACACTATCCCTCCACGTTCTATGCGTTATGGCTGAATTTCTGTTTCCGAGAGCCCTGATGGATAAAAACAAGAAAAACAAAAAAGCCCAGACCAGGCGCGTCTTTACGTTCTGTGTCAGTCATTCTGTGAGGCAGGAAAGCGCAGAGGGAGGCATCTATAATACAAACACGGCGGCAGCAGCAGTGGAGGAGCAGAAGTGGCAGGATGGGAACTGCTGCCAGACACATTACAAGGAGCTCTAATGAGGGAGCTCACACTCTCACCCCCCCCACACCTCCCCTTCCTCTCCTCTCCCCGCCGCCACCGAGGCGGGAATTAATTGTGAGGGCGATGGTGGCGAGGCGAGCTGAGGAGCAGGTCATTACTGCACGCCTCCTCCTGGAGCCCCGCGGGCTCAGCGTGGAGCGCCACACTAGTCGTGCAATTCCCGTGATCCCACAAGAGGGGGAGGGGGGGGTCTTTGTTGGAAACAAAAATAAATGGCATTACCTGTTATTATGTCATTCAAAAAATCTTATCCTGAATATTTTTTTGCCAAATGACGCACAAGTGCGTGGAGCTGATTATTATTATTATGATGATGATGATGATGATGATGATGATGATGATGATGATGATGATGATGATGATTATTATTATTATTATTATTATTTTTTTTTTTTTTTTTGGCTTTTGTTGCTAACAATAATTACAAACACTGCAAACGTGACAAGATAAATAACAAATAAAAAGGGGGGGGGCATGTCCTACAGGTTTGATTCAGAGAACAGAAAGCAAAGCAAGTCCCTGCACATCTTGTCTTCGCCATGTATGAAGCTGATTAATAATTACATATTTTTTGGTATTTTACACTTCCAATCTGAACGTGCTGCAATACCTTACTCTTTTTCATATTTTTCTTTGTGTAGACTGTCACCTTCATCAAACCTGCCACATCAGTCTCAATGCATTGGACACACTGCCCTCTAGTGGACGCTTTAGGAAAGAAAAGCTCCAGTTTCTCCTGATCGTCTCCAAACTGCAGTTTAAACACATTAGAAGAATGAAAGGAGGACTAAATAATACAGTAACTGCAGTTATGTACTGAAAACTTCCCAGTATAAAGTTATTAAATTTCAAGATGAGTACTGAAGAGAAACATTGACACAAAACAAGCTAAAATCATTTCCTTGAATTTAGGGATCAAATATAAAGAAACATTAAGGAAGAAGACTTTTTGTGACGTTCTCCCTTTCCTAACATGATTTGATTTGATTGAAGACCTTGTTTTCAAATAACCAATTTCAGCTTCCTGGTTCCAAAATAAATCAGGATTTTTCAACTGAATTAATAATGATTCTCTTAAATCACAATACAAGGAACAATGGAAGATAAAATGGAAATCATCCTTAACAACATTAGACTCACAAACTTCACATAAACGAGTACTGAGGTGTTCCTTTAAATCGCCCCACTTCCACTGCCAAAGGCAGGGTGCCACTTCTTAGCTGGGCACAGAGAGATCTTTGTTTTCTCGTTAAATTACACTGGAGATATGATTCTGTGTTATAGTCGTTTTTAAACTGTACACAATTTCCTGCAGCATAAAACAAAACTGGGTCAACTAATGATTCATAATGTTGTGTAAATATGGAAAAACCAAGATCTGGACATGATTTCATTTTACTTAACAAACCACCTAATGCTCTTCCAGCAGAACCTGCTAATAATTTCCTTCCTTCCTGAAACCTCATATTCGTATCCAAAACAAAACCTAAGTATTTATAGGATGAAGTAAACTAATCGCTACCAAAATGAAAAGTGTAACTGCTCTGAAGAACCCTCTTCCTCCTAAAATGAATAACCTGTTTTTTTTTAATTATTAATAGCAAGGCGCCAATTTTTATACCAAAGGTGCATGACATCTAACATGTTCTGAAAATTATCATGACTTTCAGCAATTAACACAGTATCATCTGCATACAATAAAATACTTAAATGAAAGTAAAGTTAACAACAAGAGAGCAGAGGCACGTCTTTTTTTGACGATGTGTGTTCAGCTCATTTCCTTTTTCACTCCTTGAAAGAGCAGATTACCCAACAAGACCTTTACAATATCACAGGAAACCATTTATTTCTCATGTTTCTGTGAATAAAACATCATAGTTGTAACATTTTCTGTAAAACTAAACTGAAGGTAAACACTTTTTTCTAGCTCTTTTTCTTTAAACTTTTCAGATAAACTTTTCGTAGGAGCTGGGAGATCATTTTTTTTGTGTTTGTTTTGCAGCTTAATAATGGTCACAGAAAAAAAAGAAGATTTATGTGCATAGATGTTAAAGGATCATTTGAAGAACTATCCTGAAGACATATTGTGTGGACTCCATCAACATGAGCTGGAAACGTCAGTCTATATTGATACAACACAACACACGTTTATTTATATATTTTATCTTGCACTTTAAAGGTGACGCAATCGCTGACATCCTTCTGTTTTAACAGGGGTTGTAACATCAGCATCCTTCCTGTTGTTCATATAAAACAGGGAGAGAAACACACACTGTGTGTAACATTTTAATACCAGAATTACGCACATAAAGTCTCAAATTTTTCATTAATATCTTAGAAACTTTAGTTGATTGGCTGTGCGTGGATCCCTCTGTTTGAGTCATATTTTCATCCTGCTGTGGGCTAAAACACATTCTGTCCTCATCCTGTCAGATTTAAATGGTTGCACAACTCTGAGCAAGAAAGGTTTGTGTCATGACAGACAGTGTGGCTGTTGTTGCAGCTGATAGTCACCACGCTGAAGCAAAACCTCAGCAGGTGGAAGGATGATTTCATGTCTGTGCTATTGAAACAGCATCAACTGCCAGCACCACAGATAAGCAGGGGAAGGCAGTTGTTGCTTCTGGACATCTGCAAGATGGCTGGTCAACAGGCTGGTTGTGCTTGACTCCAGTTTGACACATATGTTGAGGGGCAAGAAAAAAAAAAACATCTTGAGCAGAGGTGTCGCCATTATGTAAATTCTGAAGTCATCTAAAAAAAAAAACAGAAAACAAAAAACAAATGCAACACGTGGCAGTTTTTGTGTGAGGACTTTTAAATACCAAATCAGGCAATATAGTTTTCTGAAAACACAATTTTCCTTGACTGCTTGCAAACGCAACACAAAACTTTGGCTCCGCCCACTCAGAAGCTATCACCTTTACGTTTTACCTTTGTGAGCAGTGACGTTAATTAGAGTAATATACAAGAAATAGGACTTTTCTTACCGATAATCTCAGGATTTTTAAGTTCAGAAGACACCACTACAGCAGTATCTGTTATAATAATCCACCATAATCTCTGGGAATGGACAAAATGCAGCACAGTGAGAGAAGTGAAAGGTGGACGCAAAGGTAACAGGCTAATTCAAATTAATTACATTCTGCGAAAATTGTGTGTTGACAAGAACTATTCTTTAACTTTTATGGAAACGTAAGGCACGTTTTATTAACTTAAAGTGCATTTCATGAGTTTGGTAATTAACAAAAGCCTTTTTTACCTGTTAATTGAATGCTAATGGTGTCAAGTTCAAAACGGGTAAACAAGCCTGATTAAAAACTCAGTCAGGCAACTAATTCGAGCACAATGTCAGAATAAACAACACCGACTTTATGGAAATTCGAATAAATCCTAAATTCACACCCAGATATGTGCAACACTTCACCGACTTTAGCAATTACCAGAAACTCAATTTTAATTTCTGAACTTCCCTGTGGAACTTAAAATGTCTCTGAAATGCCATTTTTGTATATCATTTTATATCAATAATATAGTGTCAAATATCCATTATGGAATATCGCAGCACAATTTTGAGGAGGGCACATTTACCGGAAGTGATAAAACACTAGAACTGGAAAAGTAAAGTGATTGCTATGTCAGAAACCAGGGAAGAAAATTGAGAATCAGATCAAGAATCTGTCTTTTCTGAGAGTTTGTCTCTTTCTGAACGATCTGAAATCAGTTCCACAGGCTTCAAGTTCAGCTGATCAAACAGAGTCAGTCTCAGTGTCATCGTGGATGTAAATGAACATTACAAATAAACAACACGATCAGAATAAATAAAATAGAGAAAGAAAAGAGATCAAAATCCACTGAGAAATCTGTCATGGAGTTACTAATGAGCACACGACTCTGGAGGATCTCTGAGTATTTATCTCTTATCTGTGATTTTACGGGGCATAATGACCATGACTAAGTTGATTGAGTGAGGTGTGTGTGTGTGTGTGTGTGTGTGTGGGTTTGTTTTTCTGACCTTCTGATGACCAGTTTCCAGACTTTTACTATCTTTCTGGGGTCCGAGGGTTCTTGTGGGGACCGAAGCCTGGTCCCCATGAGGGGACGCCCCTTTTTAGGGTTAGGGGTTAGGTTTATAGGTATGGTGTGAATAGAGTTTTAGTTAGTCTTAGGGTTAGTTATAGATCAGTAATGGTTAAGGTTAGGAAAAGGGTTTGGGTTAGGTATAAATCTAGTTACTAAAATGGCTTTAAATAGTCAATTTTACTGTCATATGCACAGTACCATGTTTTTATTGCACAGCCTCTTCTAGTTAAGTTGCTAGCTGACGGCTACCGCAAATGAAGCCTGACCTATTGAAGCCAAAGAAATTCCAGACTACAGACGTGGCTCCTCTTTTTGGAATGAGTTGTTTTGGGTCAGTAACCTGTGACTTGCTGTTACAGCCTCCGCCAGCTGCCATTCTTAATTCAAAACTTTATTTTTCACATGTGGTCTTAGAGCGTAGCACTAAAATTGGTCCCCGCAGAAATACATTCCCACTGCCAACATTCCAGGTGTTGTCTTGGTTATTCACTGGTATTTTAATTTAATTTAATTAATTTTTAAATTTTATTTCCTATGTTAATCCCTCGTGGGGAAACTTGGCTCTGCATTTGACCCATCCTGGCAGCTTTGCAGACTCACATGTGATTCTCTATAGAACCAGGAAGTCTGGACGTGTAGATAATGATTACGGTCTGGGTTAGCTTTTTTAAAATGACCAAAACTAGCAACCACCCAGCCGGCTGAGATCCAGATCTGTTATAATGTGACTTTATTTTTAACATTGGTGGGACATTAGACTGTTGTGTGAGTATTTCACTGTAAAATCCTTACATACTGTACCTTTAAGTCCATAAGATGTAAACAAAGAGCTACATTACTGTGTTTCATCACTTCTGGCTTCAAAATTGAGACTCACCTGAAGCTCATGAAAACATTAATATTTAACTTGTAAGTGTGAAACAACTTAAATTTGCACCATGATTTGTTAAACAAAGTTATAAATGTTTTTATTGAGACCAGAGCGTGTCAGAAACAGGAGGGAAGCATCTTTGGCTTGAAGGTTCGAGAAGTCCAGTAGTTTTAGAAAGCTGGCACCCAATATTCAAATCATCCTTGCTCAGTATATTTACCCATATACAACCTGAGTAATATACTTCAACCTGATTTGAAAAATATTGTTCATCCCAGTCTGTAAATGAGACTTGACAATGACTGAATTAATAGTAGCAGGGTGGATTTAAGACTTCATATTTTAACCATTTAATCAGAAAGCTTTGTGTGGTTAAATACTATAATTAGTAATCCTTAAACACATCTTAATCATAGGTGTATCATCAATTGCTGCTGCTGGTGATGAGAATATGAGAATGTCTAAACCAGGAGTTGTTACTTCATACATACTGACAGCGTTGTCTCCCTGTTCCCCTGACAGACAGGGTGATGCATCCTGGCTGCTACAGTACTGGGACAGTTGGCAGGCAGGTGGGGGGTGGTGGGTGATTCCAGGAGCCACCTGTGGGAGGATGGGTGGTGAATAGTGATGTTGTTTAGACAGCTTCGGGGCCTTCCAAGGCTGCTGTTGTGTGACATGACATTAAGAGTCACAAATGTTAAGTGCCAGCTGTCAGTACTTGGAGTGACTGCATCTCACTTTTTGTTCTTTGAAGGAGACACGAGTCACATTTCCAATGAAGGAGCAACTGTATCCTGCGTGCTGCTGCTGATGCAAAATGAACTCCCCAAAAAAGTAGAATGAATATGTTGACAATTAAAATTGCTCAATTTTGACCAGCTGCAAGTGAATGCTGGGAAAAAGCCTTCAACGTCAGTAGTAATCATCATTGGAGGAAATGCACACTTTGAAAATTAATATATTGAAAACATCTTATTGACATTTATGTTTATATATATATATATATATAATATCAAAGCCACTGTGCAAAGGCATTTCTTATGTCAGAAAATCTTACTATTATGAATGCTGCTTAATTGTCAGCAGTTCATGTATGTAAAAATGAAGGATATTGATTTTATTTGACTGTCTTTTTTTCAAAGATGCAAAGATAACTCAATAAAGATGAACTTTTTTAACAGATTTACATGCTTAAAAAGGATAAGGTGATGTTAACATTAGTTGTTCATTAACAAGAGAGTTTTTCGGTTTCAGAGACCAATCTCTAGTGATCAATATAAAGAGTGAATGACATCTGTAGGTCAAAGTGTGTTCACACATTAATCTCTGTCTATTTTGACTTTGACATTTTAGGATTTAAAGCGAGAATTTTTAGGATTTTTGTTGCCATGGTTACTCGAAATGCTACATAACCGTGATAGAGCATCTCTGGTGAGCAACCTGGTCAGATTGATGTGTCGGACATATGTCCGACAAGTGGTGCTGTAGGGTACCTCGGGTGCTGTTTTTGGAGAGCTGCATTGACATGGTAACCCCCAACTTCATGTAGAGATGATAGTTGACTTCTAGTTGACAACTCAATTGATTTGATGTGTCACATGTTGTCACAGGTCGCACTGTCTGTCCTGTGTGTGAAATGCTTCTGATACTGAGTGGTGTTGCCACGGTCACATGGTATAAGTTATATAAGAGATTTGTAAATATGTGAGAGACCCATGTCTTGTAACCAGATGATGCAGTAGCCTCTAGAATAAGGTCACATTTTGAGAAATGTAAATAAGTGATTCCCAATTACTTTCCCTTGTGTTTGTCCCCCCTCCATCTTGAAGAACCACCTCCCCTGCTGGAGCTTAAACAGTTAGGCAATGTGAGACCTTCACTAACGACTCTCCCTTGCTCTTTAGGATAACTACACTAGGGAGGGGCAGTGGTGGGTGACATCTTGTTAGGAAGGGGGGGTCTGAGTCCTGGGGTCTCACATTTTGTGTATTGGCTCAAGCAGAGGGATACGTAGTTATTACCCTACATAAAGACTGATGTGTTTAGATTGCCCCAGGTGAGATGTTTGCAGTACATCCCTAGCGATTGTGAGAGGTGCTACGTTTCTCGGCTTCTTGACGAGCCCTGCTGGCTCTCAGTCCAGCCTTAAAATATCCTCCCACTTTGAGAGGAAAGGGAAGACAGCTGGCTGTAAATCAGTGGACGCATCACAAATCTGTCTTCAGTGAAAGTTTTCACCTCATTAGGCTCCAAATGATTCACACCAAATATAAAAAAAACTTTTTTTCAGTGGTAATAACCAACTATTTGATCAGTTTGTTTTGCAGTCCCACCTTCACATTAAGAAATAAAAATTTTATTCCAAAAGTGGATGAAAACTCCCAAACAGGAGCACAGACCTCAGCTGGGGCTGCTGTAATTCAATGTGAGTTAAACCAGTTCGAGTCCTGCACTAGTGCATTTTTAGGTGTGAAAGCAGACAAGTGACAAGTGTGCCTAAATTTTGATTGCCCCTGGGGGTCAGCGCAAGGTCACGGCTCAATGTTTACACATGGGGTGACGGCACACGCCTGCTTTCCTTTGAAATGTGACGACCTCAGAGCAATGACAAGATAATTGGTGATTTACAGGTTACAGTAGCTGTCAGAGGAAGCAGCTTTCATGCTGCCTGACTTCTGCTGATGCAGTTAGTGAATTTTTTTTTTTTTTTTGTTTCAGGATATCGAATCAAATTCTTGAGAATTTCTCTTTTTATTTTTTCTGTCATTATTATGCAACGTGTGTGACGTTCTCACTCCTATCACTGAGCTCCACATCTGTACCGTGGGACTTACGGAGAAGTCTGTTTGAGTTTGAATAGATTATGTTTCTTCATGTTGAAGTTTTTTTAAGTATTACAGATATAATTTAGAACAAACCTCATAAATTAATTTTAAACTGTGAAAGCTCTGCGTCTTTGCAATGGTGCTACTCAACAGGAAATAACATCTAGATATGGTAACCTAAACTTTACCACTTTTATTTAAAGCAACTGTAAGGAAGTTTGAAAGTTTTGGGCTCGCGATTGCCCCGTCAGGCCAAATGCGTAACAGCAGCCTTAACTTCGTGCATGAGGCGCGCGTGCACGTGCAGCTGAGTCAGTCCTGTATTTGCCAATTTACAGATTTGCAGGCATGACAACTGAGATAATAAATGTGATGTTATGATATTTAAACCAAATCAGCTGTGAGCACGTCAGGCAGCTTAAAAATGTTTCTACTACAGGAAGTATAAGGAAACTCCTGGAAGCATCAACTTTTCATGGACTCAGATAAACATTTGACTCACATGCAGAACTCAGGCTGGACTCAGATTTTAAAGTTTTTAAAACTGACTTTATTTTCAACAGTGGTCAAACTCAGGGCTGTGGGCAGGCCAATGCAGGAGGAGAGACAGGTTCAGATGACTCCGGGTTTCACAGAGTTCGGGAGAGTCCGAGGAGACATTGCGTGTAATCCAGCAAGGAGCACAGCAGCTCCGAGTAAGCGCCCGCTTCTCCACCCACGCAGCTTAACGAGGAGCAACGAGCAGGTGTTCCAGCGTTCCAACCAAAGATCTTCTTCCTAAGAAGATGACTCACTCAGTACAGTCCATCACAGAACTTGACACAACTCTTTACACCATGTATTTAGTCATAATTTCTTACCTTTCAAGCAAAAATAATGCCGACTGCAGGTCTTTTCTCATACCAAGATTATCTCAGCATTTTCCACTCAAATGCCGAACCGATCTTTACCTCCGTCGATCCGACTCAAGTTTTTGTCATGCGGGAAAAAACTCTTGGTTGGGGTCTGGGCTGGAGTGTGTTCTCTTGTTCTCGGTAGAATCCATGCTTCAAACGTTACTCTCTCTGCAGCTTTTAGCAAGCAATAGTAAAAGCTACGCATAAGCGTGAATGTGTATGACTTCATGATGCATTCGATTGCCTCAGGAAAGTACAGTGTGTGTTCGACCCGATCAAGCTTTATTAATAACTAATAAAATGATTTTAAATGTATATAGAGACAACTACAGTGAAAATGCCTGGGCTCTTTCTAGTGACCAGGACATTGTTGGAGCATGTATGAGGAAGAAATTGTACAGTTCTATACATTTAGTTCTGGTTAAACCTGCTTAGAGTCCCTTTAAATTCATCAAAACATTTTACACCATGTTTTTTTTAGTGATGGTTAAAAACAATCCTGACACTAAAGAATTAAAGTTACTTTATGTATTTCAGGAGGAGGAGAGTCAAAGTCCCATAACGGGTCCCGGGCCTTTTGCCTCTGTGGTCCGACCTCAGATCGGTGGCTGAACGGATGGAGTGACGATATACTTCAGGTTTGTAATAAAGTAAAATCAATCTTTGATCAGAGTCAATCAAATTCAACTGAAAGATGGTGCAATGATATGCACTATGGAAATAAGTACTTATGTTCTTCACAGCCACAAACTTGAAGGGATCAGATTAGGTTGTCATGACAACACAGAGCTAATATCTCTCTGTGCTGAGACGTAAAGGAGCTGTAGAGGTAGCGGCTAAATGAGAAAATCCATGACAACAATCCATATAAAATATTTTTGAGATCTATGTTGATGTTTTCGCACCATCAGTAACTAAATTAATATTTAAAGGTCTGAATGCTGGTTTACCTTCTTGTTTTCTGCATTGACTTGAGGGAACATGGAGATGGAAGGAAACTTACCAGACCAAATAACTTCTGAAAGCCCTGCAGGAGTGATTAGAAGACACTTCAGAGGGTGGTGGCAGTGGCAGGTTTACTGCTTTGCCTGGGGCAGCTTTAGTAACAGTTAAAGACCAGGAAGAGACAGTTCTTCTCTAAAGATCTCAACAACTCATGTTGGGACTTTAAATTCACCTTCAGTTTTAGTTAGAAAACGCTGCAGCTCACATTAATCTCATTTAAATAAGAAGAACAAAAGAAAAGGCACATTTTTGGTAAGTTCTTTCAAGTTTTATTCAAAAAAAGAAAAAGATCTATTCTCACTGCATCAAACAATGTAAAGGGATTTATGTTTAAATGTGTTTTAATTTGAAATAGTAAAGCCGTTCAAAGCAGTAGAGTTTATTCCATCTCTGCAGGATCTGTGTTGGAGTCTAGACTGGACTCCTCCTTTCTTTCTGCCTCCTGGCCCCCTCCCCCAGTCTGTGTAAAAACAAATCTCCTTTTCTGCTCTGAAAGTATTAAGTCAACAAATGTCACTGCAGCCAAGCAGGGGCTTCTGGGAAAGAGGAGGGGTCTTCTTTTAAGCTTTAAACACAGCTAAAAGCAGATTCTTTATCAAAGAAGAAACACCTGTTTGATAGTGGACGAAGTTAAAAGTTAAATGAAAGTGTTCTGTACGTCTGACATTTCAGATTAAGCTCATCAAAGCACTAAATAAAACAAAAATAAATACAAAAATTAGAACTGGAGCCCTGTGAAACACCCAAGACATGAAACAGCAGCAGAACTGTTAGTGTTTACCCAAATATAAAACATTTTTATCCAACATCCCAGGGTTACATTTGTATTTTTAGTCACCCCCTGCTCTCTTTCTCTCTCATACAACTTTCTCTATCTCTTTCAAGCCCACGTGGCCAGTGTCAACAGGAGGTGGATCTTGGCAGAGACATGAGGTAACGTATTTCTCCTGCATTCAAGCTGCGGAGTTGTCTTACACCGTGCTCCAAAAATGAGCCAGTCAGTCTGCAGAGGTGTGCCAAAAAAAGATACAGCCGTTGGAAATGACTCCCAACCAGGCTGCTCAGGATTGTAGCTGTAACGCTTTCACATAGAGCAACTTTTACACGTAAAGAGGAAGTTCTTTAACAGAAAGAAGAAAAAGAAAGACAAGACTTAGAGAAAAGGGAGGGAAAAACCCTGAGTCATTTGGCTTCCTGTCTGAGAGAAGGGAGGGGGTGGAGGCAGTCAGACAGTTGAGGCCCGTGCAATATTTAACAAAGTTCATTGGGGTGGAGTCCTGTTTTGTGCACAGAATCCACTCCAGTGCTTCAGTTCAGCCACCATAGTGTTCACTATTGTGTACGGCTGAGGGAAGAAGAAAAAAGAGGGAGCTGAAGGGGGAAAGAAAACCTGCCTCTTTGTGTGAGAAGAACTCAGCAAGAAAATGATTTTGTGATTCATTTTTTGTTTTTATTCCCATTTTGTCACTGAACTCTTCCCTCTGAGCTGAAGCCACGTTGTTTTTGCTTCTTGTGCCAAAGCTGCCTCCCACCAGAGCGACACATGAGTGTACTCCTCGGGCCGGCAAAACAGCGACACCCGGGCTGCTCCTGATGATGAGAGCCAACGTCAGGCTGGTTTCCATGAATATTGATGTGGAGGATAGACTGTTTCATAGAACAGAAGGAGGCAAGATGGCTGCCCTTTAGGATTTGTTAAAGAGACGATCCAGACGGTTTGTTGGAATTTCTACAAAGTGGAGGGACATAAAAAGAAGGTGAGATTGTGCTCAGTATGTTAATCCTCTCTTGACCCTTTCCCCTTGTAACCTTGCGTGTATTTGTGTTGTTTTTTTTTCTTTTTAATCAGGTGAGGCTTAGTAGATGTTCCCCCCACCGTAAAAAAGAGAGCCAACATAATAAAGAGGGGATATAAGATAAAGCTACTCCAACATGGCTGACAGTTTTCTTTTTGTTTTGGCTCAGCAGGAATTGAAAGACACTGTTGTGTGTTTTCTTGTGTTCACTCAACATTCTAGCTGATTTTGAATGCATCAGAGAAAATGGAGTGCTCACACTGCTCGTTCAGGACTTTTTTTTTTTCTCAGGCATGATTTAAATGTCCGTACAATCCTCTTATCTAACATCACAACCCATGCTGAACATTTGTAAAAAAAAAAAAGGGGGGGGGTTATTTATGCTATTATATACTTACATTTTGTAATATTTTACACATATTTGTTTTACATCTATGTGTAATTAACTATAGTAACACAATAATAATTGTATTACTTTGTGTAAACAAACAGACAGAGTTATTCTCTGTTATCGCTCGTTTTTTATATTCATTTCTGTTCAGTCTTTTATCTATCAGAGTAAAACCTGAACATGATGTCTGTGCGAGAAATAACTCTGGCTTTGTGTATCTTTGTGAATCAGCTTTCACCACTAAATGACACAGAGACACACAAAGGCAAATCCCGAGGGAAAGCAAAGGATAAGAGAGTTGTGGGAGCAGAAAGTCTGAGCTACTCCCCCATTAAACAAGGAAAATAACGAGACAATAAGAATGACATTTTTATTATTTTTATTAACTGGAATTTAAACATTGGCTTGCTATTGAAGAGTAACACTAACAAACTGAGGTTTTCCTACAAAAAACTGATTGCGTTAAAATAAATTGTTGTTTTGGAAAGTCTGTTTAATGCATTACAAGCAGTTAGATATCAGAACAATAAAGCTCCTCTGTTCTTGGAAAGAGAGCCAATCACAAATAAATTATTAATGATTCAAAGTAGAACATAGCATGAAATTTCTATGCAAGTGGAAGTTAAAAAAACAAACTAATACTGCATATATTGTTAATTTTATTCTCACTGAAGGAGCAACAAAATCAACTACATCTTTTAAATTGGTGACAATAACGCAAAGGGTCCAACTTCTTGCTTTAATGAGCAAATATTTATATGTTTGTTAGTTCTTTTATTCCCTCTGATTTTACAGAGGTTATGTGATTACAACCCAAATGGCTCATTTGAATATAACAGATCTCCCACTGGGTTTGTATATTGAGCTTGTGTATTCTGCTAACTACAGTCATAACTCAGCTACAGTTTGGCCTGAGGTCACAAAGTAAAGTAAAAGCACAGGTCTACGAGGTGGAGAATAATGTCTGAGCTTTAACAGTGTTGGCTGTCTGCAGGACCAACAAAGGGGTCCACTGATATAAATGATCAGCAAGCTTCACCTATTGGGAGGATCTTTGTAACAGCAGAGTTAGATGGATAGATGGAGGGGCGATGGGGTGGTTAGAGAACAGAACGTGCTGTGAAGTGAAAATAGGGTCAGCTGTTTGTCGAGTCATGTGATTATAACTTTGCCTCAAGCAGCTGATGACAGTTTGGTTCCACTCTTATTCTAATCATGTTTTTTTATTCTCTGTTCATGTATCTCCCACAAACTGAATGCTAAAAAACACGTGTCTGTCTTCTCATGGAAGAGAATCATATTTAAGAAATGATTTGTTCTCTATAAACATACTTTTGTTCTGCGCCCACCTGAAACAAAAAGTCGGCTATGTTTTGACATAGCAAAAATGGTCACTGACCATGGAATGTCAACACAAGAGCGTAAGCTAAGGAATTCCCTATGGTTTCATTTTGGATGAGTTCAGTGGGCGGATGGACCCAAGATGTAGTCTCAGTCACACAAATAAAAACAAAACTTTTTATGAAGAAAATGTGCTGATGGGGCAGCAACTAAAACTTACACAGAGGAGAAAATCCCAGCACATGGAACTGTAAGAAACCAACGAAGCAAGTACCAGACATAAGCATCTGACAATATGGACAAAAAAAACAAGAGTTGTTTAACTGCAGAGACAGTGATTGGTGAGTGGGTGCAGGTAATTAGCTGAATGAAACACAGGTGAGACAGGCTAGGAGTCTAAGAAGAGAACAACCACCCCAAACACGCGAAACACAGAAAAAAACATACCAGCAGGCAAATCCTAAGCAAGAACTAACAATGCAAAATCCCAAATTCAAGAATGAATAAATGACAATATAAGAAACAGAAAAGAAGACCCCTACAAAAAAAAAACACAAAGAACAAACAAACTGCAACAAAACCCTGACATCATGTTACATACGTGTGCATATTAGGACGTTGGCCCTTAACCATACTATATTATCTGATTGTTTAGATGGACTGTGTTGAACACAAGTTCCTGCTTAAGAACAAAAACACACTTAGCTTCCCTGCATGCTAACAAATCCCTATTGAATCCCTGTTGAACTGTAACAAATAAACTTAGAATTTTACAAAAAGGATGTTTTTATGGGTGTCTGCATGCCTGGAACTGGTAGCTGAAAAGGTAGCAGGGGTAATGGGGTTACTAGGGGCAGAGTGGGGGGAAGGGCCACACAAATCAATCACATGCACTGAGCTTCTCTCATCTATCCACACCTAAAGATAAAGCTGCGCGGTTGGATTGCTCCTTCGTCGTGGCTGTAAGCTCCCTTAAAGTCACTCCTGGGGCAAAGACAATATCACCTTTGGGAAGAATGTCCAGTTGCCATAGCGTTCTGCAACAATGCTGTCTGCTCACAATGCCCAAGCCCTTACCCAGCCTTCACCTCTGACACTGCTCTGTCCAGCCCAAGTATCATTTTTCCACCCAGAGGCTGTTGCACAGACGACACAGGAATAAGCCCAGTGGTGGGTGAGACATTTTAGATTGCACTACTTTTAGTTTGCAAGACAAAATGGCGAGATGCTGAGAGTTGTATTGATTTCTGCAATATTGATTTCCTTGTTGTCTGCTGTTGGGGAGTTGGTTTTCTTTGGAGATCAAGGAAAAAGCAGGAAACTGCATTCTAGTGCAAAACAAATCACAGAGCCACATACTTTTTTCCACATCTGTACAGACCTTACCATGAACAGTGCACAGCAGTGCAAACTTTGCAATAGTTTTATCATTTACTGGGCTCTTAAGCCTGCTTCATGCTGTTCTAGAACATGCTGAATGGACCAAAATGTCCCGTAAGGTATGAAATACCTCACTATAGATCAATGGACTTATTTTGTTCTAACAAAAACAAGCTTTTAACAGAAGCCAAATCCCTCTTAGATGTAGAAAAATGTCTCCAAACCAGATCCACATTGGAAAAAAAATGTCATCCTGTTGAGTAGCTACCTGTCAGAGACTGTTATGCAATCATGGACCATTGGAGGTTAATTAGTTGCTTAACTTAGTAAGTGGGTGAGAAGATCGAAGTGTGTTACTTTTAACCGCAACACACAAGGAGTGTCAAATGTGACTCGTGGCCTTCCTGTTCATTGTCAGCCGAGCTGGGGCGTGATTACTGGCTGAGAATGATAAGGGCCTGTCTGAGCCTCACAGGCCTAGTGAAGGGAGTCTTATTTGCTCCATGAGCATGTATCGATGTCAGGGTTTACCTCGGGAGTGAGACAGCGAGGGCAGCGACTCCAAAGCTTTCTCCACGTGAGGATTCGCACATGGCTTTTCTGTTTACAAACAGTATCCTGGCATTCCGCTGAGAGAGTGGAGAATGAGATGTTACGCAACTGCCATAAAGCGAAGAGCTTCTACTACTACTTTTCGCCGAGCACCTCCTACGCCGGAACAGTTTATTTTTGCTGTTCACGATAATAAAAGTTAATAATCCAAAAAGAAATAGAGTCTGATTAACTTAGCGCACAAATGTAGCAACATTATTAATGGACCTTTTTCAAATTTAACATGGCTGCTGGTGCCTTACTGGTAGCTGCAGATAGGAAGCTTAAAGGGACGTTTTTACATTAAAATAATACTTCAAAGTTTTAGCTTTGTTTTCCACAAGAACAAAATTTGAAATGTTTCCTGGCTCCATTCATCAAACCCAACACTAAATGGTATATCAAAACGTGCGTGGACACACAAAAAGACAAGGTGTAAACCACTGTAGAGCTTTACTTAAATTATTTATTTGTTTAACTCTGAATAAGACTCATTTAGATTGATGAGTGACCTCCTTATGTTATCTTTCACTTTTCAAGGAAGTGTTTCACCAAGTGAATATAGGTAAAAATTATTCAAACTGATTCTTAATGATCTGTCCTTGAAAATAATGAAAACCAACTGAGTTTTATTTGACCTTTAGTTGGACTTTACTCTTAAAATGTACATATACTAGTTAGTTTTGGGTAAATCAGCTACAACAAAGATAACAGGAAGTAGGGCATTCCTTTTTAGTTAGAATTTATGGAAAAACAAAATTCCTGATCTGGTCCTACATTTGATAGAACAATTTGAAATAATAATCTCCTGGTCATGACAGCAGATTGATAAGGAGTCTGATGTGATCTAAAGGAATGCTAAAGGAATTGTGTTGTGTGTAGGAGCCGTCCCTGAAAAGGTTAGGCCCCACAGGGCCCCTGTTATCTACACAAGGAGCACAGACAGCTGGTTTGGTTTGTTCTTTAGAAGCCTAACCCACCAAATACCTTCAATGACATCACTAAATACCTCCAAGGACTCAGGCTCAATATAAAGTTTCATAAGCAGAATGTACACTTGCAGCAGGTGGTGTTTTTCATTTCATTCTGTCAAGTTCAGAATCAGCTGGATCAACATACGCACATTAATATTGGGAAAGTTCTGTGGTCTAAATGTAGGTACTGGTACTACTGAATAGAAAGTTGTAGATGTGATGGATTTTAGTATACTATGAAAAACACTAACTCAGTGTCCAAAAAGTGGGACGCTACATACATTTTACATAAAAACAGAATACATAGATTTGCTAATCTCATAAAGTGATATTTTATTCCTAATAGAACATAAGAAACATTATCAGATGCTCAAACTGAGATATTTTACCATTTCTCAAAAAGTATTTGCTCATTTTGAATTTGACAGAAGCAACGCATCTCAAAAGGGCAACAAAAAACTTGCAACATTATTGGCACAGACCCAAACCACTGGAGGAACATCTGACTAATCTGATTAATTTGCAACAGCTCAGTAACATTACTGAGTATAAAAGGAGCATTTCAGAGAGGCAGAGTCTCTCAGATGTAAAGATAGGCAGAAGTCCATCAATCTCTGACAAACTCGGCCTAAAAATTGTGAAACAAATGGTCAAAAATGTTCCTTAATGTAAAATTTTATAGACTTTGAATATTCCACCATCTACAGTAAATTATATAAAAATATTTGGAGTATCAGAAAGAATCTCTGTGCAAAGGGGATGAGGTCAAAGGTCAGAACTGCATGCTCATGACCTGCGGGCCCTAATGCAGCACTGATGTAAAAACCATCATGTTCTCTACCAGACATCACTGCATGGACTCAAGAACATTCCCGAAATCACTGTATGTCAACACAATTCACTTAAGTCCAAAAAACACATGATAAAGATGGATCGTGCAAAGAGGGAAGCAACATGTAAACATGATTTAGAAACACTGGTGTTGATTTAAAATGGTCTGATGTGAAGTTGAAAAACGTTTATAGTCAGATGGTGCAATTGTGAAATTCCTTCTCTCAGTTTTACTGTTTGAACATCTGTTATTTTGTTCATGTTATATTGGGAATAACAAATAAGTTAAATACATTTTTAATTAATTTTTTCACCAACACAGTAGTTTTGTTTTCCATGAATTTTTAAACCTTCACAAAGTATAGCTTAGCGTCGTTCCTATAGTTTTACATTTGCTTTATCTACTATCATATAAATCTAGTAGTGAATATATGATAAATATATTAGTCATACAAGCTAATTCCATTTCAAGAAAATAGGCTTGATTGAACAATGAAAAGAGTCTATAGATTCTTGTCTCCTCCCAGATGCTGTTCGGTATAAAAGGTCAATATCCTACCAAACATTCTATTTTAGCACAGCTTGCACATTAAAACGTACATAAATGAACAGCAAGTTTAAATGAGGCAGAAGAGAATTATATTTTTGGTATGTGACACCACAGAAAAACTGGCAGGATCATTGTATAAATCACATGTGCACACTATCAGAACTCAGCCCATCACCCGGGGTAACGTTTACACCAGATGGACTTTGAAGAACTCATAAGATGGTTGCTGTGGCTACTGTGCAACTCAGAAAGAAATTACCTTTGTTCTGTGCACAGTTTGTAAAGCTGGTCAGATATATTGACAGATACATACACAAAGGGAGTTGGAGATGGAAGACAGACAGTTTAGGAGTGGTTGGGGTCAGGTCAGTGGGTTTGTACGCTCAGGAGCTCATTCCTTAAGTCTCCATGTGATGCAGCTTGAAGGCACAAAGAAGGGTTAGACTCTGTGTGAGCTTTGCTCGGGGAGCTTCCAAGCCAGGCAGGCTGTACTTTCAGATTGTGTTGATTAAATAAAGAAAAGAAAATCAAAGACTTGCAGGTTTAAGTTGTGAGCTAATGTTCAATCAGCTGCTGTTTATTATCAAGACCGACCTGTTGGAAATGTCTTTAGGCAAAGTTTGACTAAAAACATTCTTTACTTAGATAAAAGGTTTAAAATTGAATAGATTCTATCTAGGAGCATTTACAAGACATTATTTGAATAAATGAAACAGCATATTATAAATTTAATATATTACTGTGCAGTCCTCCATTAAGTATGTAAGCTGGATTAAAATGCTGAGCAGATCAGAGTGGTTTAAGCAGACAAAGCAGCTCATACCAGCGTGAAACTTTGTGTATGACTGTTTGTAGTTTTCCTGGAATACCGGCAAAACAAGTTGTATGAGAATTGTACAGAGGTGGGGTTTATCCCCGACAAAGAAAGTGTTACTCATGCCATTTAAAAAAGCTTTTACTCTAGAAGATCTTCAGTTCAACCCTTACCTTTGCCATCATGTTCTCTGAGTCATCGGTTACAATGCAGATGTTCACCTCAACTCTTAAAGCGAAAAAATGTGTCACTTTTTCACAGAAGATGGTGCTTCTCATTGATAACATGAAACTGTTCAAGCATTAATCCCTCCTGGCTTTAGAAGAATGTGTGGCTTTTATCATATTAAGTGGCCTTGTTGTAATCTTCGTAACATTTGTTATTAGTCAGTCTTGCTTGAAGCTGCATTCAACTTTTGTTTGTGTCCCAGTTTATATTTTTACATAAACAGTTAGCCATTAAAGAGATTAATTATTTTAACATTGACTCAGGACTGTGTCTCAGCACTAGCGATCGACCAATATGGGTTTTTCAGGACCGATACCAAGTATTAGTAGTTAAGAAGGCTGATAACTGATATTTGGAGCTGATTTTCATTTGCCGTAAAAGTGTAAACATTTTGAAGAATACAAACATTTAACTTTATTTAAATGCCTGAAGCGTGTTTATTTAACCAAACAAAATACAAATAAATAGCTCTAGAAGTTCATGGAGTTCCTAGACTCACAAGCACATTTGTATTAGTGAGTTGTAGAGTTTTTAATGTCTTTCACGCAAACTCATACTATTCTCAACACAACACACATTCTCCCATTGAGTCTGCTCAGCATCTAGACAAGTGAGCTAATGTTACGCTAAAAATTAGTTAGCCTTCATCTCAGCGTACTTCCCTGCAACAAAACAAGACTGAATTAAATGTCTTACTCCCTCACAATCAAACACAGGCTTCTACAAACACTGTTTCCACATGGATGTCATCAACAGCAGCATTTCAAGTGATCCACAGACATATCGGAGGTACTCCGAGCTAGCAGAGCTGCCACTTGTGTTTACTGCGCTCTCACACAACTCTGCTGCTCACTGTAACGTAATGTTAGTTGTGAGAAGGATATTTTTGACAATTTTGGGAGCGTTTTCTGCATTCTGCTTTGACACGAGTTTTGCTCTCCGGAGCTTCTCCACATGAGAAAATCTTTTCTCTCTCTGCAGCATGTGTGTGAGTAAAGTTTCTGCTTCAGGTGGGCGCTGCCCCTTACTCGTGCCGTGGCTGCTTAACCAATCAGATGGAACTGTGGGTGGAACAATGCTAGAGACAGAAATGGCCAGACAGAGAGCCGTGGCTACCTCTAAGCTGAAAAAAACCCAGTTTCAAATTAAGTTCTTGATGTCGGCATGTCAGATTAAAAAATAAAATAAAATACTGATATATGTAATAATTCCAAATAGCGGTACCGCTAATCGGTCCTGCCAATAAACGGTTGATCACCACTTGGCACCGTGTGTGTTTCCATACCATTTTATTCTCAACACTCTAGTTGGATGGTTTGATTGTTCTCAGTTAATTATTGCAGAGTACATCTACAGGTTTTTTGTTGTGATTCATTCTTTTGATCCCAGGTTGTTTCATCTTTATAGTCAAATTCTTGAAGTTTGTACTCGTCAGATTTTATGAGTAACATCGATTAAACAAGTTCTAGGAGAATTTTTGGTGAAGCTAAATTTGTTGTTACTCTGTTTTGATGTTTTGTTACAATAATGTGGATGCATATATTTTCATAAATGATTAAAAAAGTTGTTTAAAATATATCCATAGTAGTTTAGATGGATCCTATGTTGACGCTTTAGCTGTAAAATATAAAAATCAGTACCACAAACCACCATAAGTTTATTATTTTCTAGTTATTTTAATAGATTTCTCAAAATTTTTATTCGTTAACGAAAATTCAAACAACTTCCTGGGATTAAATCTCTGTTTTGTTGTTTGTTTTTTAATAACATTAGAGTTAAAAATATTGTCACAAAAATTTGTGCTGAGCACAAAGACAGAAGTGGGAGTCTCCACATGTTGGCCACATCTGTCTTACATTAGACATAAAGAACAATGTCAATTGTACAGATCCCTTCCTCGGATGGAAGGGGGGAGGTGACCCTCTGGGGAAGAAATTACAAACAGAGGTCTGTGTCCTCTTGTCATAAGATTCAATGAATAAAAATGTGGAAACTCTGAACAGGATTTGCTTTTATATTGGCGAACATTCTCCATCAGTGTCGAAAAGTGTGAACTTTTTAAACTGGAAGTTTGTTCGAGTTGTTCCTCAGAGTTCCGTTTCAGAGGAAGTTACTTCTAACTGCAGTGCTGCCCTAGTTTTGGTCAACGATCAGGCGGGTTGGGGGTTTGAGGACAAAACAGGAAGGACAAACAGGTCTGTTGCTTCTGGCTGCTCATATGACGCAACCATCATTACATCACAGTTCATTGTTTAAGCCACACACAGCATTAACAGATAACTGCTCTACTCTAAAACAGCTAAACCTGAAGGTTGTGCAATGCAAAGTCCAGCCCCGCCCCCATGCTGCAAGCTTTGCTGCATTCTCTGTTGTTATTAATGGAAGCAGCATGTGTCACGTGAGGAACTCTGAACGTCAAGCCTTTGAATTCCAGGTAATGACCTTCACATGTGCCTGTTTCTGAGCTAATGCAAAAGATTGTCATTGCAATTCAAAGCCTATGTTTTTAATTTAAAGAAAAAAGACAGGTATATCAACTGCTTTTTCACAAAATGCCCGTTAAACATATTTGTCAAAAAAAAAAAAGGCTTAAAAAGTCCCTGGAAAATAAGCAAATTGAGCTCTTCATAAATTTGCAGTTCAAATTTTTTGGTTGCAGGATATTGAAAAGGCAGAAATGGCCACTTGACCTAGAGGTTAGAAAGAAAACGTTCAGATTTAAATCTTTTTATGGAGTAAATCATGCCCCACCCCCCCAAAGGCTAGTGTTGCCCAAAGATCTTATAATTGTAGAATTATTTATGCCTTGTTTTTTAAATAAGTATTATTTGCTCAGAATGATTGAAAACAAAGGAGAGCAAATGTTTAGCCAATCATGTGAGGGGCATTCTGCACAAGCAGGCCATGTGACACAGATCACCAGTGTAATGCTCAACAGGCCCAATGAGATGCAGAATATGAATGAACGTCTGTCACATTCTAGTCACATTCTACCTGGTTCTGGTGTGCTTTAGGACTTGGTGTGTTCTGCATCTTCCACACGTTCCAGTCCACCACATGTGAGCCGTACATCATGAGTTGACACAACGCAGTCAGTCTGTCCAAATTTATGGGGGGAAATATCTAACACGGCATTAAATCAAATATATTATTCTTCTCAACACTGGAGATTCAAGCCATTAATTGATTTTAAAGAGGGAAGAGCAGAAGTATGAAGATGCTGTCCGAGGTCATTAGGTTTACAGAGCAGCAAGTTCAGCTCAATATTTACGAGGGGGATTTAAAACACTGCAGTGCATGTCATCTGACCTAATTACACAAATAAATAAAGGGTTGCTAAGGATAAGATTACACCAGCAGCTCTGCTACTGGCTGTCTGAACTTTTCCAGTTTTGGCTGAAAATAACATTGATCAAGATTCCAATAATATAATGTATTGAATTCCACCTCCATTTGAGTTTTTATGTTATATTGAGTCATAATATTTGGTTAATTTTAGATATACAGCAGCTAAGATAAGGTTTATTTTATTAGCATAGCGTCTCATAGCATTAAGCCAGCTAGGTTTATTTTATTAGCATAGCATCCCATAGCATTAAGTCTAATAATATAACCTTTAACATTAGATTTAAACAGGTTAAACGGATCTCAGTGGAGATGTGTTTAATCAGTTCTGAGCACAGTGACACTTGCTAGTCTTGTGACTTGGTGCATGTTCTTATCTTTTAAACAGGAAAATACAACTGGGTCCTTTTCAGTTAAAGGAAACATGCACTTCACTTTATAACCTATTCTTCAGACTATTCAGCAAAACATTAGTGGGACTTGGCGGGTGTATGTTTGATTTATATGGTTCAACATTTTGCTTTCTCTTTAAGGGCTCTTTGACTTTGTGTCTAAAAGCAGAGAACTCCAACTCCAAGCAGCTGTTGTGGTGGTGAATGTCACATGAGGCTGCCAAGACACGCCAAACAGTCCACATCTACTATCACAGAGCTCATATTTCACAAACGCTGCTCTGGTATACTGATCACTACAATAATGAGAGCAATGCAACTGAAGATGCACAAAACCAATTTTTGTCTTTATTTTGGATAAAAGAAACAAACAAGCAGATTATTGATCAGTTCTCAGTCCAGCACAATGATGCTCATTTCGATAAGAAAGATCATATTTGTAACACTTTTTTCATAATTTTTAAGCTGAGAATTAGTCAAAATATATATTATTATAGTCACATTTAAAGAGATATTGATTGTTCAGTTCAGATGAGATTCAACAGAAAACCCACTAGTATTTTTGGAGCATTGACCCTGTCGATAAACACAGCTGCATGCAGATGTTTGGGTACCCTCTTAAAAATATAATCATACTGTGGATAATTTAAAAAACAATCCTATTTAAAAAACGTTTAAAAACACAGGAAATGTCTTAGCATTGCCTTCACAAGTTGTAAACGCTGTTTGCATCTATGTTTGGACCCTTTTTTTGTCACAGTATTTCCTGTCCGGTGTTCTGTCATCCACAGACCTAGAAAACTGTGATGAACAGTTCTTGTAGTTAGACTGTAAGAATCATCTGGTTTAAAAGCCACATCTGTCGCTTAGTTACATGGAGCAATACTTATGAAAACACCAACAAAGATCCCACCATGTTTAAATACACCAAGTTCACAATTTGGGATGCAACAATACCACTTTTTTTCAACCGATGCAATACCGATACTCCGATCTGAGTGCTTGCCGATACAGAGTACTATGCTGATGCTTCTACCACACAAAAACATACCAAAAATTTGGACAGACCTTCTCATTCAAAGAGAATGAGAAGGTCTGTCCAAACTTTTGGTCTGTACTGTACAATGAATCTGAAGACAGGTTTTATTTTCTTCTCTGCTTGTTACAACAAATGATGGTGAACAAGATAAAAAAATTAAATATTTATAAAAAAATGACCACAAAACTAACATTTAAAGTGAAAAATAAACATTTTCTGTGAAATTATTGCGGAGTTTCCACATTTTAAGTATTGATTCATGGTATCAATTAACTAACCGATACAAGTACAATAGTGTGATATCGGCCCCGATACCCGATACCAGTATCGGTATCGGTGCATTCCTATTCACAATGTTTCCTTTTTTGCTTCATCTTCCACTAAGCATATTGTACGGCTTGTGGATAATGTTTTGGGAACTTTGCTGGAACTATATTTTAAGTGAATATACGAGTTAAAATGGCACTGAGGTATATTTATATTCAGATATTTTTGGGGGGCATTTCTTAAATTCTCATTTTCAGAGGCAACACTTATCTTTACAACACTGACTATTGGTGGCACATGAAATATTTGTGGTCTTTATCTGCATCTCCACCACATCCTTAAAGTAGAAACTCATTTTATTTTTGTCTTCACGTTTTATTAAACAGAAATTTTAAGTATTTGCTTCAAGCTGCTGTTGGTAAATTTGCCTGCATGCCACTGGACACAAAACCTCAAGTATGAACAGTCCAACCCCACGTTTAACTATTTAGTGACCATTTTTCTCATTTCATTCCTTCAGTTCTTGGGATTTAGCCAAAAAGCACCATCTTTGTTTTATGAGTAATTTTCAAACCGCTAACACTTAATGAAGTTGTGATGATGCAGGAAAAGTCTTATTTGGATTTTTCCAGGTTGTGGTGGATCTAGAATAAAGGTACATGAAGGCCATCTGAAAAATCTTTAAGAACTTTTACAATCCGATTTGGGTTGTAATCAGTTATTCCAGCAATCCTATGAACTGCTGTGCTTACTTCAACTTCCTCTGTTTCCTGACTACTTTACATTTACACCACAAAATTGGTAGATCAGTAATATAGAGCAGCATTTGTTAATCATTTGTTTAAAGTAGCTCATGGCTGCTGAATGCTGGGACAAATTTTGACAGTTCTGAGTCATTCTGAAACTCTGGCACAGCCCGACAGGTTATTCAACTATTAACTTATCTCCAAATCTTCTGTGGCGGCTGGAACTTTACATAGTGTTCGTATATTTCAGCAAAAATGTTCCAAAAGACTCATTTATTTATAGTTAGTCGTAAAAAAACATAGAAAGACTTGGAGTTAAATGTTGGCTTGAGGTCTGAACAGGAGGATGAAAGGCAAACAGAGGTAGAGATGAACCTGACTTGTAATTACGGAGCAGAGGTGAGGCTGTGAAAGACGGAGGGGAAACAAAAGCACAAAGACAAAGAACTGACTGGTGGATGGAAAATAGAAAAGGAAAAAGCTGCGCAGAGAGTTCCACACAGCTTCAATACAGTGAGTTAAGTCATATTTCAAATTGAAACGGAGCATTACTTCCTTTGAGGACATCATTTACTTTCAAAGAAGAAAAAATAGATCAAAGCATTACGACCTTCAATAGGCATTTACTTCACAGCTACTTCAGTGCTGTGTCTTTTAGTTTACTGCTCTGGAGCAGAAATAGATCTGTCTCAATCATATAAATAACAAACACACGGCTGTCAAATGTCATTAACTCAAACATTTCAAGTTGGACTGAAAACACTGCTGCGTGTGTGTGTTCGTATATTTGTGAGAAACCTGGATAGATGCACACACACAGCTGGGATCTCTTGGCTTTGTTCTGGGTTTGCAAAGATTTTTTTTTTTTTTTTGTCTATGTGGGTGTATCCAACTGTGACAAGCTGCTTGGATCCGTTCGGTGCTTTGCAAACTATGGGGCGTCCCTCAGGAATGGAGCTGCCTTGAAAAGCAGCTTAGGACTGGCGTTTACCTCTTAACATTGTTGCTGATTAATCGACTGTGTTGAAGGACGGAAAAACAAAAGGAGGATCCACTCGGGGGTTGGGAGGAAGAATTTATTCATTTCTACATTATTAAGAATGCTGCATGTGTGGAAGAGTGTGTGTGTGTGTGTGGGGGGGGGATGGGATTAGTTTACTTCAGACTATAAATTGTTCATGTATACAACTACAAATGTATGTAGACACTAAAGAAGAAGCAAAACGAGCACATTGAACTAATGCAATAATCATGGTTTTCAGAGGTTCAGCTTGATAATTAAACATGTAAACGAATTGTTGTTTAACTCATATGTAACTCATTTTTTTTCTTTCAGGGAAAAATCTCCTTTAAAAAATAAGCCCTGTTACAGATGTGATAGTTGAAAAAAGTGGTTAAAGAAGAAAAATTAAAACCTGAAGCCGTTCAAGATTTACAACTTACTGCTCATTAGTCCACAAAAATCTAATAATTACATTTAATAATATCTTTGATATAGGCTAATCTTAAATTCAATTCAGTGCAATACTTTAATATTCCCTAAAGGGAAATTAGATAAATAGAGGGGTTTAGTGTAATTTTAATGACAATACTTGTACCCAGGGGAGATAAGATGAGACTTGACATGTTCTCCTTACACACATGTCGCTAAATAACTGCAGGTTATAATTCACACTTCATATTATTTAATATTTATTCATTGTTTTATGGTTTGTATTGGGCTGCACAGTGGAGCAGTTGATTAACGCAGTTGTCTCGCAGCTCTGGCAATTTTAAGGTGAACCAGGCAAAGTAGAAGCTGCAGAATATCTTTCCATCACTGTCAGAGTGAGTGAATTTTTGAAAGGGATCAGGGACCAGTGACCAAAGACCCACCAAGAAATGAAATAAATTAACGCAACATGGTATTACCTTCTCCTTAGACATGACACAACATTCTCCCGTGACATGAGAGTCTTCAATTGTTGGTAATCTTTGTTGCATTGCATTTGCCATACTCAGTAGGAAGGTTGCTGTTGCAACATCTGGCGGGGAACTTGGTGAAGTTTTCATGTTCTGGTGCATGTGTGATCTGTGGTTGTTCTGCGTGTGTTCCTGTGATGGACTGGTGACCTTTCTGTAGCACAGAAGTCCTTTTTGTTTTGACTGTTTTACAGTAAACATAAATATAGTTAGAAGAAGAAACAGCAACACAAATGGTTATTTATAGGAAACAAAAACAGTAACCATTTTTTCTTTTCCTTGAACTTTAGGTGGAGTTGTATGTTCGGATAATGACAAAAAGTACACTGTCACACCTAAACGGTTTTTGTAAGAGGAAGAGTATATTTGGGCAGTAAGGTGTCCTTGGTTCAGATGGAGCATATAAATAGACATCTTTATGTCCCTGCTGCCATTTATCTGAGAGCTGTCTTCATTTTTTGGAGATTTGCTTCTATTTTCCATCTGCTAATAGCCGGCGAGCTGCTCTGTTGTGACAACTGTGGGAGTTTTTCAGACACACTTGCAACAGCTTGTCTTGTTAGTGGGAGAGTTAGCACTCAAACTTTGTAGTTCTGCTAATGTGTAGAAATGATGAGCATTCATTCAGACTGACTGTTCATTCAGGCTTAAAATAAATTATCTTGTTTCCAAACTCATAATTTGGCAATTTCCTCCCCAAATAAAACTCTCTGGTAAAGAAGTAGTCAGAAGTTTTGTGTTCTGACCCTTAAAGAACTCATTTATAGTTCAACCAAACCAGCTGCAAACGCTACTGTAATTCAGACATACAGGTACATTTGATACATTTCAGAAACGCATTGACACCATATATTTGTTTGACATTTTACTATGATGTAAGGCAAAGAGACAATATAGCCTCCGACTGTCGGGTCATCATGTTATGATGTAAAATGTTCATTTTTGTAGAATTGAACTGCAGTGACACCACATCCGAGGGAATGATTCAACTATTGTCCTGTATTTTAGAGAGGAAGCAAGAAACTGCTGGTTCACTGAGTGTAATTGTGCTTTTTTGTGAGATGAAATATGCAAAGAATGTGTCAAATAGAAATAGCCTGGATGAAAAGAGAACCCCTTTTATTGTTAGAGCCAAATCAAACATCACCACACTGACTGAGGCAACTGTAGTGCTTTAGTTCTACCAATGGAGGAAAATATGTAGTACACAGCATAAACCGCTAGTTTCTTTAAAACCACTCAAGACTTTTATGGGACTGAACTTCATCAAGTTTGTGACTAAATCTTGCATATTTTAGTGGGAACAAATAATTTCATCATAACCATCTCTGGTAAAAAGTATTTATCACTTTATTGTTAAAATATATCTAAACCTATGAATAGAAATCTGAATATTTTTGGTTGTTTTTGTGCCTTACAGGAGAGACAGAGGGCAGCCCTTTGTATGGACTCTGAGTTGGCCAGATGGAAACAGAACATGCCCAACATGAGACGGAAGAAAGTTTGATGTTAGCACAATTTGGGACATCCGGCAACCTTCAACACAAACTCCAAAATGGAGCCCAGTCTTCGGAAAAAGATTCTTTGCAGATCACTGAAGACACAAATTGGATTAAAAACCCTGCTCATTATAAACTTAACAAAGGTGTCAGCTCTATGAAGAGGTACAGGGAGAACTGCAACATGCCTGCTTCAGAACCCGGGTTGTGCAAGATGAACGGGGATTTGACGAATGGAGAGTTGAACCATACATTCTCTGAGCAGTCCTTATTGGTCCACCAACCTAAGAAAATGAAAGCAGATGTTGAAATCAAGGAAAATGTTGACACAAGTTATGATTTGGTGAACAACTTCTCTGAAGTGGAAAGCAGTTCCCAACGGACAGACCTCAATTTTGATAAAAGGAACTGTCATATTCCAAATGGAGATATTTTCTGTTTACCACAAAATAAACCAGTTCCAAATGGGGCCGTATCTTCCTCCTCAACCATAGAAAGCACTCCAGGTGATCTGTTGGAGAAAACACTGTCCCAGTATTTTCCTGAGCAAGTGTCAATTGCACCACAAACATCTGGGTCACAGCTGGACACTGTGAACGATTCACTGACCAATCAGTTATCTGGTGATGGTGCTCAGCCCCTTGCTCTAACCTCAGGATTCCCCAACTCATCACGTATGTCTGAGTTACAGCAACAGCAGTCCGGGCCATCTGCAAATGCTGAAGACATTGACAGTTATAACTCCAACTATTCTATGAATGGATACTCCAACACTTATGAAGTAGACCAGCGCCAACAACACCATAAACTGCAGCATCCACCCTCCTACTCTGATCAAGAACTAGCGATAGGGCCACGGCCAGGCATTAATCCACCTTCAAATACTACCAGTAGGTCATATCAGCATCCCAGTAGTGGACAGTGTATTCCAGCTGACACAAATTCCCAAGGTATATTTACAAATGCCCAGGCAGGGTTTAACCCCAGGGGATATGAAGCCTTTTACAATTCCGGGACACAAGAGAAACAAAGTGAAGTGCAAAATGTTCAACTTGTGCACCATAGGACTGGCAAGGGACATCAGTATGGAAGTCAGACTCAAAACCTCCAGGAAAATGATGGGAAGCAACATAGACCTAATGGTTCGGCTCACATGGAGCCTAATCATGAGCAGCCACACCAAACTGGGATGGAAAATGGTATGGAACATACACCTCAACAGAGAGTTGATATATCTAGTTTGACTTCCAGTCAGACAGGATGGATAGACAGAAATGCTTCACATTCCCATCAGCAACCATCATCTCAGGCCCAAGAACAAAACATGTGGCGAGGTTTCCCCAGTAAGCCTCAGTCAGAGCAGCAGACAGAGGGCTCCCAAGTTCGTGGCCAGATATCGGCGTCAAATTCAACTCAAAGATACAGTGAAACACAGACACAAGGAGTTTTCTCAGACAGCAGCCAAAGATCTAACAGCTTACAGCAGGACTGTCTACCAACTCAAAGGCAGTGTGCTTCAATCCAGCACCACACTGCCCCTGAGTGGCAGCAGTCAAATACTAAAACATCTCACATACAGCAAACTTTAATCCAGAAAATGTCTGAGGACAAAAACATCCTTCAAAATCAGCACGCTGATAATTGCTATCAATCCCAGATGGAACCACAGCACTTACATGAGGATAATGACTTGCAGGAAATCTTGTCAGCAGGTTTTGTAACAACACAGCAACAGCACTGTCTTCTTCAGCGCCCTCTGTCTCATCCACCACAATCTGAAGAGCAACAACTGAAGTCTCCCACTTACAGACCTCACAGTCAGCCTCCACCAGGTCAGCACCAGCTTCAAACAGACCAGCCTCTTATAAACAGCTCAACTGAACCCAACAACAGAGACATTCATCATATTGACCAATCAACATTCACTTACAGCAACACAACAGAGATGCAACAACCACAACCTCTAAGGCAGCATCCTGTAAACTCAGGCAACAAACACCTCAAACAATTTCAACTGCAGCAGCCTGACAACCACTGCCATGAAACCAACCATACGGACTTTCTTCAGAAGTCTACTCAGTCACAACCACACTTATCACAAGGTTTGGTAAACCAACAAGTGACTTCACAAATTCATCTCAAAGCTGAACAGCAGGTGAAGCCTTCTTGCACTCAGTTCCAAACGGGACCTCGACTACCTCTGGGACCAGCGGGTCCCCAAGGAGATTTTCAGAGACACGCAGCTCTGCGTATGCACCTATTACAAAGGCAGGAACGCCACAGTCCTCATCATCCCACTCACGGCTCTAGTGACCTCAAACAAAACCCTAGAGGTGTGAAAATGGAAAATGGGCCCAGATTTGAGTTGACAGCTACACGGCAGCAAGACCAGCTGTTACAGGTGCGCGAGGCGGGTATGGGCGGAGTCCAAATCAAGCAAGAAAATCAACAGTTCCTGTGTGTTCAGAACAAGAAGCAGGGAAGCATCTTGGCATCGATGGAACAGAGTCTGAGACAGTACCAGCTTTCACCTGTGTTTGAAAAGAAATCTGTTGTGAACTCAACAAATAAAGTCAAGGTGGAGTCTTCAGGTCCTGTCACAATCTTATCAACCAACACAGACATAAATAGGGTCGACTCATTGGCAGAAGCCTCATCCTCTGTAGCTCTGAAAAAAAGTCTTGATTCCACTCCAAAGAAGGAACAAATCTTAAAAAAATTTATAGACTCTCCAATGAAGCTCTTGGACACTCCCATAAAGAACCTTTTGGATACTCCCATGAAAACGCAATATGAAATTCCATCATGCCACTGCGTTGGTGAGTCTTATGATGTGGGCACAATATAATTGACTGTATAGTCGATAAATATTAACATGTTCTGCTTTATTTAGATCAAATCATTGAGAAAGATGAGGGCCCATATTACACTCATCTGGGGTCGGCACCTAATGTCGCTGGCATACGGGAGATGATGGAGAAAAGGTTAGCAACGCATTTAAAGTGCATGACTAATACAGACATTTTACAACTAATGTGTACCTTCTGTGCATCTTAATGCCTTTATTCTGTTTTGAAGATCTGGTCTAACTGGCCGCGCCATCAGGATTGAGAAAGTAATTTACACCGGGAAAGAAGGGAAAAGTACACAAGGGTGTCCCATAGCCAAATGGGTATGCATTCTTACATATTGGATCAGAAGTATAGACAATTCAGCTTTTTTTTAAACATTCCTTACATCTCTTGCTATATATTTAAGGTGATTCGTCGATCCAGTGTAGAAGAGAAACTACTGGTCTTGGTGCGTGAACGTACTGGTCACAGGTGTGACACTGCTTGCATCATAGTGGTAATCCTGGTGTGGGAGGGTATCCAACCCAGTCTGGCAGACCGCCTCTACCTCGAGCTGAGTGAAACTCTAACAAAATATGGAGCCCTCACACAGAGACGCTGTGCTTTCAATGAAGAGTAAGTGACTGCAATACGGAACTGAAATGCCTTGTTCACTGAAAAGTAGCTGTATATTAAATCTCTCTAGCCAGCTGTAAATGAACGTGTTATAAATGCATAAAAAGAAGAATTAAATTACTTCCATTAGTTTGATTAATCCATATTTGACCTGTATGTGCACTTTCAGGAGAACTTGTGCATGCCAGGGATTAAATCCTGAAGCCTGCGGGGCATCCTTTTCTTTTGGCTGCTCCTGGAGCATGTACTATAATGGATGCAAGTTTGCCCGGAGCAAAATTCCAAGGAAATTTAAGCTACAAGGAGATGATGTCAAAGAGGTATTTTATGCACATTAAAAAACAAAACAAACATTTTTTTAAAGTGAATCATTCTTACATCACTGAAATGCTTTAAGTAAATGACTTTTATTTTGACAAACTTATCTTTCAGGAAGAAAGAATTGAAAGAAACTTTCAAGGATTAGCTTCTCTATTGGCCCCCTTGTATAAAACTATGGCACCTGAAGCATATGGGAACCAGGTGAGTACATCTGGACATCACTTTGGTTTTATTTGTCACATAATAAAAGACCTCCTAAAAAAGCTGTTTAAAAAAACTGAATTATCTTTGGATCAAATCAAAGACCAGCACTAATTTTAGTCAGTATTTATAGTTTTATAAGTTTTATTAATTTCAATTCCTCATATTTTCAACTTTAGTGGCGGTTTATCACTCTGTCACGCTAACTGACCCCATTGTTAAACTCCAGAGAAATAACCTGAGGCAGACAAAAGTACCGGTCAATACTTTGTTGATTTTTCAATCACTGAGTGATTATTTACTTATTACTGACTAGATTCTTTGTTTTCTCTCCCTCTTTCCTGGTTACAGGTAGAACACGAACACAGGGCACCAGATTGTCGTTTAGGACTCAAGGAGGGTCGACCATTCTCTGGTGTCACGGCTTGTATGGACTTTTGTGCCCATGCCCACAGAGACCTCCACAACATGCAGGGTGGCAGCACTGTGGTGAGCTGAACCTCAGAACACACTAACTCTGGGCCGAGGGAGAGGAAAATCCTTGTTGAAACTGTGATTTTAAAATCCACTTGTTTACCTCATTTTCCAGGTATGTACATTAACAAGAGAGGATAACAGAGAAATTGGAAAGATACCAGAGGATGAGCAACTCCACGTCTTACCTCTTTATAAGGCCTCTAATACTGATGAGTTTGGGAGTGAGGAGGGCCAACAGGAAAAAATAAAGTCAGGGGCGATCCAAGTCCTCAGTGCCTTCCGCCGCCAGGTGCGCATGCTTGCAGAGCCCGCCAAGTCTTGCCGGCAAAAGAAGCTGGATGCAAAAAAGGCAGCTGCCAACAAGAATGCCATGCTGGAAAGTTCAAATGATAAGGCAGAGAAGGCCCTCCAGGCCAAGTCAAAAGCAGGCACTTATGAGAACACTGTTCAGAGCACTCAATTGCCAGGTAATGTAAAAAAATTGTCATTTTTTTCAGATATGTTGGGACAGAGATACAATAGTTTTTTAAGCCTGGTGGATTGGGTAAAAAATTACCAAAGGCTGTGTTTTGTTTTTTAGGTGCTATAGGAGCGACCCTACCATCAGGCCATCTATCATTCCCCCTTGGGTCCCAGCCACAACAAATACAGCAACAACAGCGCCAGGCCATATTTTCTCCTTATTCTACACCAACAAATGCTGCAGTCACAAGATTCTCAAACCATCCTGGACCATTTCCAAGCACTTCCAAGCCAGGCAGCATGTCTACCCCTCAGCCACCTTCACCAGCCAGCCCTTACCTCTCATCGTTCCAGGTACAAAATTCCTACATGAATGGGTCAAATCGTCCATATCCAAGTCAGCAGTGCAATGGAGGAATGCCCGTTGACAACTACCATCCACTTTATGCTTCAAATCAAAAGCACCTGGACATGTATCAACAACAACGGTCGACACTCTACCCAGAGCAGCAGTATGGCATACATCCAAGATTTGATGTTAATTATCCACTAAGATATAATGAGCCAGGTTTACAAGTGAGTGGTTACAGTGCCATGCAAGCAGCTCAACCCATGACACATTATAGCCCTTACGGTCCTAGCAGGACTTCAGATGGTCAATTTATCAACCCCCTCTCACGAGCACCCTCTGTTCATGGAGGTGCACATTATACACTTGCTGTAGGCAAAGGTAATCAGTTTGAAGGATACCCAAATCCATACCTGCCTCAGAGTCCACACATCCTACCCCCAGGTCAAGATCAGTTCCATATGCAAATGAAGACAGAGACAGGTATACCTGACTCGCAGATGCTCTCAGCTCAGTTCAGTAGCGGGTGTTTAAACCTTCCAAAACAATCGGGTTTGGGTTTGCCCAATGGGGACGGTTTGGGGTCCAACATAAAGCAGGAGCCTGGAACACCACAGACACCCACAACCTTGCAAAAGCCTGAGATGTGGTCTGACAATGAGCATAATTTCTTAGATCCTGACATCGGCGGTGTGGCTGTGGCACCAAGCCATGGCTCAGTCCTTATAGAGTGTGCAAAACGGGAGCTCCATGCCACAACGCCCCTTAAAAATCCAGACCGGAACCATCCAACACGCATCTCCTTAGTCTTCTATCAGCATAAGAATCTTAATGAGGCGAAACACGGGTTGGCAATGTGGGAAGCCAAGATGGCAGACAAGGCACGAGAGAAGGAGGAAGAGGCTGAGAGGAATGGTGGCGAGGGAACTCCTAGCAAGGGTAGCAAGAAGGGGGTGAAGCGTGAGCATTCGGACTCATCAGAGGCTACTGGGGAACCTCCGTACAAGCGTTTTATTAAAGCACTCATGGAAGGATCCTCATCATGCACAACTAACACACACGTCATCACAACCCCATATGCATTCACCAAGGTCACAGGGCCTTACAGCCAGTTTGTGTAGAAAAGAGCTGATTAGTCCTTAAAGGTGCTACAACACAACAAACCAGACAACGAAGCGCTTGAGCAGCTGAAACCTACATGGAAACAACAAACCAGCAGTTGGATGAGACAGAAATGATTCTCATACATGTTTTACATCAACCAAGCTTTACTCGTCTGCCCTACCAAGGAGCTTCTATTATTAAACTTTTTAATTTGACAAACTTTGCAATCCAAGAACAACAATCTCTGGTGCTTTTTGTTGATACAAGAGGATCTATTTTAGCAGGAAGCAAGGTTTCATATTTTAGTGGCTTTATTTTTCAGCTGAAGATTTTACACAAAAACACAGACTATGTGAACAACAAGATTCACGGTGCTAAAGTCTGTGTTTATTACCATTTATTCAAATTCAAAGGCCTTTACACTAAATCCACAACACACTCCATAGCTGTCTCAGTTACTGCTGTGAACAAGACACCGACTGTCAAATCATGTTTTTAACGTCAGTGTTTCTGCAAGCACTTCCTCATCAGTAGGGTTCAATGTTTTATAAAACCTTTAATTAAAAAAAACCCATCTGGTTATTCATGAATTTATATGAAATGTTATATTCAATTTATCACTGTTGGTGCTTCTTTCACTTACACAAACTGTTATGCTGTAAAATGGAGATATTCTATGGTGCATTTTTAAACGTTTTGGGGCAAAAAAAAAAACCCAACCTGGTTTATGTTGTTTTTTTATTCTCCCTACAGCAGGTTCACAGAACGTCCTGCCTTGTGAATAGAACATGTAGTTTTATGTCTGTGGTGCTCAGTAAATGTGCTTTTTATATACTGAAGAAACACAAAAACAGGGTAAGCTCAGTGTCGGTTTCAGAGGGCAGCTGGCTTGCTGTGGGAAACTTCGCTAACGTGGTCTAACAGCGATAAAGAGGTGAGATTTGTACAGTAAATTAATTCCTGTAATGCATTTACTGTTAGAGTTTTTATGTTGTAACAATGGTCTACTTTATTGTATTTCTTTGAGTTTCGATTGATTATTTCATAAGGTGCTATTCAGCCTTCTAGAAATGTACAATGTGAGACTTTTTGGGCAGTGAGGGCTTTTTTAAAAATAATGTACAGCGTAAGCCTGTCGTATACCTCAAAACTAGCTGGGCAATAGGACTTTTAACATATCTTTATTTGTATACTGCTTTCAAATTCTAAAGAGTTCAAGTTAGGCCACCAGAAGGCAAGAAAGTTCATTTTTTTACTTTGCTATGAAAGTACTACTTGAACTTTGATATTACTGTAAAATCAGGGACAGTTTGAACTCATTTCTATGTGTATCTTTCAAACCGTGTCTTTTTCACATTCAGGGACTCGTCTTTGCATCCAGAAGCCCTAAAACATACATGTTGAACACAGATCACGGAGACGCTAGTGATTATGTGAGAAAACTTTTAAAAAAGCGTGATAGTATCCAGGAAATGATTTTAGATTGTAAGACAGTGATATTCTTTGAAAAGCAATCGGAACAAATATGCACTGAGTTGAATAAAGGGAATATTGAGTTAAAGCAATCTGTTCACTTTTACTGTGAGATGAAACCAGGACAGTGATCAGTGTAGCTGCACATCTTTGTGCCTGTATAGAAACCTGTATTTATAACCACTAAGCAACTAATTCGTTTCTTCTCTCTCTATTCCATGTAATTGAATTACAGTCGAATTATAACAACAACTCACCCCCCCCCATTGTTTATCTTCATAAATTAATTTTCTGAGAGCACTTCAATTCTTTTCAGGAAAAGAAGTATGTAATGAAAAAAGGTTTTATTTAAAAATAAAAGTGTATATGTGTTTAAAAGTCTAAATAAATTATGTTACATTGTACATACCGAGAATTTGTATTGCAGGAGTGTAACTCACTGTTTGATATTCATGTTTTATTGTCAGATTGATCCAAGGCGTCTCGTTTATCCTCAAGAATAACATTCATTACAATAAAAAGTAGGAGTTTTCCAGGTCAACCGAGCGACAGAGGCTGGAGTATCCAGGAAGTTTCTTTGTAAATACCACACAGCAAAGTTTACAGTTAGAGAATGATGCTAGCTCAGTCATTAGATGATCTAGTTTTTAGGAATTTTTTTTATTGTTTTGTAAAATAAACCTACATATAAAATGAATTTCCCTGTACAGGACCCAGCTACAGTAGCAGGTTGTTGTTGAGAAAGCCAAGATGCAGGAAGCGGGTTGAAAGCATAGCCATACTTGAAGATGCTTCAGACTTTCTGAGTGAATCGACATTTTTACTTGAATTATTTTTTGTTTTTCAGGCTTAACTTGTGCATTTCATGTTCTCAGTTCAAAGGATTCATTTTCAGTAGTTTCATCCACTCTTGGGTCTTTCTTTGCAGTTAGACACTAACATGTATAAAGATTTTCTTTTATAGTACAACTTTTTCCCCATTTTACTGTTTAAGGCTTCTCGAGTTCTCTCAAAGTTTGGTATGCTAACAGATAAAATATGGATGGCTGTTAATACTGTAAGTATTTTACTGGATGCAGTTTTTTTGAAAGCTGTTTTATTGTATCATTCCTGATGTTGCTGATATGTGGGTGTTTTTTTTTAATAAAACTTATATTTATTTAAAGAATATTGATTTGTTATTTACAGTTTATAAATATAATAACAGATCAAACTGGACACGTTCAGAGATTATTTCCTTTTTATTTAACCAAACTGTAGAAACGTTTATATAAATAGTATTCGGCTACAGGAGAAAACTGATCTTGGGTTAGAATTTTCTTTTGAGTGTCGCCCAAAAACATAATAGACCTTTACTCAGGATACAACTTATATACATACTGCATGTATTAGCATACACACTGTATTTTTTTTCTTTTCCACAACATTTTGTAACATAGATGGCACTTCTTACATTAAATAATGTTTAAAAAAGATCTGACCATGTCCAAAAAATACAACGCATGATTGATGTTTGGAGGCTTTGATGGTTTCTGAAGAACCCGAGGGCTTCACACGAAATGCCACTTGTCCACTGCGTGAGATTTTGAGAGATGTTTAAACTTTTAAGTCCTGAAGTGTATCACTGACCGAAGCTAAAACGTACTTACCTTCTGAAGGCACAGGGTGTGCAGTACCAGGAACAGGAGCCTGGAAGAGTCAAACCATCCACATGTCAAATAATTCATCTAATTCATTCTGATTTATGAGCTTCTTTCATGTAAAGTTCTCACCGCCTGGACGACGGCTCTGGCATCAGCATCGCTGCATTTGAAGGGACTATTACAGCAAGAGATGTTTTTGCTGAGGGACAAATAAAGACGTCACTTCCGGCACTAAACGGATCAACAAACTCGGAGGTGTGACGGGTGTTTTTTACCATTCAATCCCTCCGGTGTGTGTTTGCTTCTGTACGAGTGTCTTCCAGTGCTCGTGGGTGGATTTAATCATTTCAACTGCAAAGTCCTGCCAGCAGAGAACAACAAGTCTGACTTTTGAAGTGATCCGTTTCAGACCAGTCGCTACAGCCCCGTGCAACGTTTTATTTATCTGTTTTTCAAAGGAACTGACCTTGTCTTTGAATTCTCCATTGAATCCAAACTGGTTTTCAGGTTTTCCATCGGGCACCTTATATTTCCTAAACCAGTCGACGGTGGCTTCTAAGTGACCCGGACGGCTTTTACGAACATCTTCTATACCTGAGAGAAAAACAAACCAAACAGATTGAATAAAGTCAACAGTATGAGACTTAAATGCTGTGTTTTCTTCTAAAATATTAGCAGTTTTGTGTTGACACTTAGCATGTAGCTCTTTAAAGCAGCGGAACGACAGGTCGAGGCAGGATGGAAAAAAACAAGGTCTTGTTTGAAGAGAAGCCGGAAATATAAACAAAACCGTGTTGATAATAAAAACTCCACCTGCTGTTTAATGTCACGCAAACAATTCCATCAAGTCCATTTTAAACCTCTTATTTTAGTTTAGAGCGCAGACAAACATTTTAAAGACCTTGTTGGGCTTGTATTTTAGACTTTAGTTTGTTTTTCAGTGTTTCGTCTGTCGAACGCTCACATCTTCATGCCTTTTGTTACCCAGATAACGGTTTCAGGGTAGAAACGACCAGATTTCACCATAATTCACACTCACAGCTAAGATTCTTAGCATCGGGGTCTTTAGCGTTGATGGCAATGACCTTCCAGTCCATTTCTCCCTCGTCAATCATTGCCAAGATGCCGAGAACCTTTACTTGAATCACCTGACCTGGAGAGCACACCTGAAGAACGAAGGAAGATCAGACTGGGTGTTTGACTAGAACAACAAAGTCCCGCCGTCCGTTCACGTGTCGGGCGGTTCTACCTGGGTGCCGATGTCGCAGACGTCAATGGGATCGTTATCGCCACAGCAGTTTGTTTCTTTGTCTTTGTGGTTCGGGTCCTCCCATGTCTTTAACAAGAGAGAGTTCAAAAAGACACAAGAAATTCTAAACAAAACATAGAACAAAATATTCAGTATAAAACTGATAAAAACATTATACTTAAGAAAAATGTCAGAAATGTTTATCTAATTATAAAAAGAATGACTTCTTCAAATAAATCTGAGCTGTTAAAACACAACGTGAGGCTTTAACTATTCTCACACTGAGACTGACTATGCAGCACAAATGCAAACTCGTGTCAACTTTCATTCCTGTTCAAAATCTGACGCTAGATTATAGCTTGTCTGCTCCTTCCTCACCTGCGGAAGCGCCCCGTAGTTCCAGATGTAACCTTTATGGGGGAATATGTTGGCGACATATCGGAGCTTTCCTTTCTTTACATCCTGTTTGATTGGATTCATCGGCTCCTTCGTCGCAATCTGACAGGAGATGTGACCATTAGTTATTTAAATCATTTAAATTAACCAGTGTTTTGGGATTTGAGTCTTTTGTCAGCTGGTTTACTGTGTGTGAGAAATAATTCAGAAAATACATTCCGACACAGTAAATATTTGTTATTTACAGCATTTATATTGTTGTTTTTTGGACGTTCAGACTGAGTAAACTTTTACCAGGTCTTCCAGCTTATGACCACTGGTGGTTCCACAGACCTGTTTGAAGCATCACATAACTGTAGAATGACCTTTCCATGTTTTTACCATGTTGATTCTGTCATAAAAACAGGTGAGGACATTTCTCTTCAGACAAGCTTTCGGTGTGTGTTTATTCTTTATCTATATTCTGTTATTGTATGATATGTTATTTCTTATATTTAATTCTTTTTTTTTTATCTTATTTTACTGCAAAGCACTTTGTGATTTTCTTAGTGAGAAGTCCAACTGCATTTTATTTCTTGATATGAGTTACATGCACAATATCTAAAAAAAGAATCCGCTTCTTTGCAAGTTTTTTTGTCACGTTCCATTTACAGGTGCCATGTTGTATTTAAAGTCTGCCTAAACTAAAACTATAATGTTTTTCAAATAATTCCAGCTGAAAGTGAAAGATAAGAACCAGAGCCATCTGAAGTCAAAACATGGAAGAATTTATCTGAGGTGGATTTACTTTTCTCAGGAAAATGTCTCAATTGTTGACATTAAGGGGGCGGGACTTAAAGCTTATATTGGAAATCTTGTATTGTTTTGACTTCAGGATAATTTTTCCCCTTTATTATGTAAATCTTTTAAAAAACACTGTATTTACTCAGGTTTAGACGGCACTGTATGTGTATTCCATACTTACCTCCATTTTAGCATTTGACCACCGAGGTACCTCAACCACCATGTTATAAAGCACCTGAACAGAAACACAAAACGCAGATAATGAACATCATTCTCTTTGGCAATTTAACAAACTTGAACAGACATTACCTCATTCTCATTCTTGGGTTTTTTAGCTGGCACGTCACAATCCTGTTAATGCCAAAAAAAAAAAAGTTTTGAAATGGGTGAATTTTCCAGTTTAAAAGTCGGATTTAAACAGAAATTAAAAGCCTTCATATCCAACCTGTTCAGGCTCTGCGATCAGAGGAATGTCGTGGAATGGTGAAATGTATTTCCCCTCGCGGTTTTCTAGGAAAAAATAACACATTTCTCATTAAATTCCCTTAATAGTGTTTACTGTAAACATCTAAAATCCACATAATCCTCTGCTGTTTGAATGATTCTCTCAACTACTTAAAAAGCAGAAGTTGCACCCTGACAAAGATATATAAATGTTTAATATATATTTTAAATGTTCTATATGTGCTCATGGAATTGCATGCAACTTGCTAAAGAAATACAGTATTTAACTAAATAATAACAGTATTTTTTCAGAACTGAGTAAATCTAAATCATTCTCACGCAAACTAACAAAAACAGTAAAATACTTTCATGTTTTGACTTTCAGGAGACTTCTGAATCCTGATTCGCATTTTTAATCCTCAATGACAAGTGTGAATTCGTGACAGACTTTTTGTCTCTACGGGACACCGTATGAGGAAAAGACACCACGTACGGATGGTACCCTTTTTAGCACTGCACCGCTTCCTTCTTCTTTTCCACTGAATGAATATTACACGCTTATTTTTGTAGGTTGGCGTCGACTGGCTAGGAATGAGAAAATACAAACTGGTCGACAACACTACACAAAGGTCATATGTTTATTGTGACAAGCAGCCATGCTAAACCTGTCCGACAACAACTCGCCAAATAAATCATGGAATTAGGATTTTAAAAAAGCCACACACAGCTCTTTTTTCCATCATGGCGTAACAGAACTTACTAAAATAAAGGCGGTAGTCGGGAGAATTCGGGTGTCCTCTCTGCTCCGTTTGATAGTGCATCATTTTTCTGAAATAACGAAAATGTGGTACAGCTGCTGCTTGTGTCAGGACTTTAATACAAGACGCGGGAAATGAGCCCAAAACTGTCACACCGCAGCAAAGCGAGGAACGAAGCAGCTGCAGCCTCATTATACACACTTTTTGATTCACTCTATTTCTGTTTCCTGTCCGCTTCCTGTGTCTAACACGGATTTCCGGTCAAGGATTTTCAAAGTAAAGGCCTTTTTTTTTTACATAAAAAGGAATGTGATGGCATGCATTAATTGAAGCTTTGAAGCAGGTGTAGACACGTTTAAGAACGTTTATCTACAAGAAAAAACATAGATTATTACCGTAAATGGATTTTTAAAAATTATAAACAACCCCTCCCCCATAGAACCAAATTGGAGTGATGTTGTTACAATCTTGAAATCCTGTGAGACATAAAAGCTCCAAGAATGAGTCATACAAATATCAAAATAAGAATCAAGTTGATTTGGCCAAGTATACAAGGAATTTGGTTCTGGCTCACTTTTCAATGGTACAGGTAGACATTTATAAAGATAATAGACAATGTTGAATATAGAACACACACAAGATACATTGGCAGCATTTTACGACAGTACTGTATACAGTATGTTTTAGCAGCTACTCTGTCCTGAAGCAGAACTGTTATTTGATTTTTGTTTATGATGCAACAAATTAAGATATTAATAAATAACTAATACTTGTGCAGATGGCAGAGCTCTGGCATTATAATGCCAAGTTGCAAATGTATACAAAAGTACACAGATTGTCTTAAATCTTTGTCTGTGCAAAAGTTTTATTCCACTTCAACGCATTAATTTCCTTTTCATATAGTCTGACAGGTTTTTTTTTGTACTCACTTGTTCCTGTTCAGGGTTGCAGGGAGCTGATGTCTATCTGCAGCAGGTGAGAGGTGGGGTTACATCTGTCACCTGTCCATAACAAGGTCACATGGAGATTAACAATTCTTCACACACTCACACAGGGACAATTTAAGGATGCCAATCAACCTCAGGTATATTTTTGTTATATAGGAAGAAGGCAGAGTCCCAGGAAAAAAACCCACTCTTGCACGGGGAGAACATGTGAACTCCATGCAGGATTTGGCCTGGTTTCAAACCCAGGACCTTCTTGCTGCAAAGCAACAGTTCTCTTTTTATACAGTGTTACATTTTATTTTAATAAAATACATTTTTAATCAGAGTTCTTTACTCTTGTCACAATTCTTTTCCCATTTTAACTGCCTAAATGAAATAATTGAATTTACAGTTAGCAATGAGCAGTTAGCATCATTTTTTTACGTTGTTTAGAAACATTTATCATCGTTACCACTCAACATACTAAAAATCAGCTCTTTGGTCTGTGTATGTAGGATTCGTATGTAAACGTGTGAGTCATATGAACCATATAAACCTTCAACAAAGGTAACACTCTTGCTTTGGTGTCCCCCTTTTTTGTTCTAATCTCTTCAAAACATTTTAAGATCAAAGTCCATGTGTATTTATTATAACCTAAACAAACAGCCGCCTCTTTTGGAGTTAGTCTCTCTTCAAACAAACGTCGAACACAGCAGGTAACAGCTGCCATAAAAACAGCTTTATCACAACTTTTAAGTGCACGTTTCTCTGTGATATTGTTGCTAGCGAGCTTTGACTTTGCTTATTCTATGTTTCGTGACGCGGCGGCAATGTGTTGATTTTAAAACAATGTTTCTTGGTATGAGCTTGTCTGATAGATTGGATCAAAATGTCAAAAACTCTGGTTGTGGAATAATTTGGATTGTGTAAGATGTCTGCTTTCTCCTCTCAGGATAAGTGTTGGTAAATCTGGAGGAAAGGTTAATCAGACCCCAAAAATGGTGTGGGCTTCATGGATTCACGTGTCTGATTAAGACAGCTGGATTATTGAAAGATTCTTGAAAGAATTCAATCATGTGAGCATTTACACAGTAACAATCTGTTTGAGGAGTTTCAGTCAGGATTTAGAGCTCATCGTAGCACTGAATCAATACTGGACAGTGGACTTGTGTCTTGTCCTGTTAGATCTCAGTGCTGTGTTTGATTCTATAGATCACAATGTTCTATTACAGAGACTTGAACATATTATCAGGATTTAGAGTACTGCACTTAACTGGCTTAAGTCAATATGTATCTCATTTCAGTTTGTTTAACATTAATCTTCTTCATACATCAGAGTCAGTGATGGAGTTCCTCAGGGTTCACAGCTTGGACCAACACTTTTTACTTTATAACAACATGTTATTATAAAGTAACATTATTAGAAAACACAGGATGCATTTTAAGCATATGAGATGAGCTGAGGGACGTTTTTCTCAACCTCCAAGTCTATTCTACAATGCAAACATAATAATGTTGTTTTCTCTCTTTCTTGTTCCTATTTATCTTATGTAGTTGTCATGGTTACCCAGTGCTAATGGTTCTAAAGCTTAATTATAAGTGACGGGCACGTGTTGGCCAAAGAGAACAAATTAATATTTAACTCATATTTGGTGGTTAATTTGTAATGACTAAACCAGAACTAGCAGTTCAACTGACTTCAGAGTGTTGCTTGATTTTAAGAACAACTAAATATATATAAATATATATTTTTTTAAATTATAAGTTACCTTTACCGGTTTTTATTCACCATACCATTATGTTTGCATTTTATTCTTTAAACTGTGGTTGTATTTTTCCAAATAAAGACTAAGTGAATACATGAATCTAAGAGAGGTTTATACAGCATGAAAGCATAGTTTTATTATTTTGTTTTATTTTATTTTAAATAAGAAAGATTATATTGTCTTTTGCATGTTTAGTTTGTTTATTTGAACACATTTTATTGCATGTATTATATTTTCATTGCGCTTGTGTTTTATTTACCTTTCTGTGTCAGTGAAATGGAAGCAGTTTTTAAAATCCTATTTTGGTTTCCTGACAGTAAATACATTTGACTTTTAATTTAAATGTAGATAAATCATCCTGTTGGATGAGAAAACTTTGCCCTCAGTCCAAATATCATATAAATAAATATATGAATTTTGTCCTATTTTATAACCTCATACATTGTCCTGATGTGTTTGGTCAAGCTTCCAGCTGGTGGATGATGTCAGACAGGAAGATGTTACACAAAACGGGTTTGAACAACATATCTGTTTTACAATCTGTTCTTTAGCCCTGCAGCAGCCGAATTTCATGTAGTTGCATTTGTTATAGAAACATCCAAGTCAAAGAACGAAATGTCAAAGTTAACAAGAGAAAATGAGAAGAAAAAGAATTTCTCAAAAACATAAATGATAAAAAGAATAAAGGAGTGGACTAAAATAAGCCTTTAGAGAAAAGAATGAAATAACTCAACCAGTCATTTTTCTGTGACATTAAATGTATTTTACAGCTGAACAGTTGAAAGTTTCTGTGTTTTTTCAAAACCTGAGAGCTGAGGATGATTTATTCAAATAAAATTTAAGACAGGTGAGTGAACAACACAGATCAACAGTAAGAGTCACGCACTGAGCTTCCAAAGGAAACCCAGTCGTTGTTTGACTCATTATCTTACCGGTATGACCAGAAGTCATCGTGTTAGCATATTTGTGATGGTCAAACCTGACTAGACTTCTTCTCTTATCGATCTACCTATTTAATTAGTTTATGTAAGACCTGCTGAACCTGCTTCCAGGTTTGAAAAGTTCATAAATGCACTCAGTGCTGTTTAAACACAAAGCTGTCTTTATTGTCTTGTTTGATTCACAGCCAGGTGATTTGCATGACTACCTGCTTTCACTTCCTCATCTGCGTTCAGCTGTATGTGACAGTCACTTTGTCTCCCTGGACTTTTTATTCAGCACAAGAAAGTGAGGAGTGTCTGTCTTCAAACTTTATAAAGACAACGTGCATCACTTCCTGTGGCTGGATGGATGTGATGGCCTGAAGGGGAAGAAAGCAGAGCAGAGCACTGGAGAAGGTGTGGCCCACATGGGGAGGAGCTGTGTCACCTGTGCAGAGCTGGCAGTCAGGGTACATTGAATAGTACACCTGTTGTTCTTCCCAGGCTCTCTCTCTTTTTTCTTCTCTCCCATACCGGCCCGAGAGCGCAAGAGGTGAAGTGACAGGCTCATCATGGATCCCAAGGAGGGCAGCGGGACTGAGAAAGAAAAGGAGAAAGTGATCAAGAGGAGGAACAGACCAGTGTTCCTGCGTTACCTGGAGAGGAGAAAGACCGACACTATAGTAGCTGATGACACGGCCAAAGGTGATATCAACCTGGGGACGCTGGTGAGGAGGAGTCAGTCTGATAAGACGGAGTACAGCGCTAAACTTAAAGGTACAGCTGCTAATGACTCTCCCAAGAGTCCAAACTATGGCAACAATTTAAACACAGCAGTTGACATTTTATCCAGAAAGTCTTTGATCATAAATATATTTCAGAGATGTTATTCACAATGGATTGATAGATGGAGCAGCTTCTGTGGCTTTAGAGATGAAGAAGTGAAGACTCAGAGTCTGAGTGAGTGTGTGTGCACAGCTCTGTACCGAGGACATGTTGTATTACTATGCGTTGAGCTAGATACTCCCTCAGGGTTCAGGCCACATATGCAAACTGGATCCCAAACCCAGGCTCAGAGGAGGGACCTTTTAAAAGTGTTCCAGACCAGCGGGTAAACAAAAGGTGGAACAAACATGTGGAAAAATATGTCGAATTTTAATATGATATTTGAAAAGAAGTATTTTAAGGGATGATTTTAGGAAAAATTAGAAAATCTAGTTCTGAAGTTTGTTTCCCAGTACAACAAACAATATCAAACCATGGTAATTAAACATGAGGTTGAAATGGGTTGTTAGAATAATAATAATAATAATGATGATGATGATAATAATTGCTGACCCAGTTATATTCATTTTAATACATGCTTCACGTTACAGGAAAAAAAAAACTGGCTCCACCTGTCCTAGAGTGCACTCAGTGACAGGGAATGCTGCACTTCAGGCAAAATTACATCAGCTGTCAAAGAGTGGAGGCAGGGAGGAGGAGGGAAGGTGGGAGAAGGTGTGAGGGGGGTGTCACTATCAAGTATGTTGGCTTTCCTGTGCCACCTGTTGTTCATCTCTTGTCCTGTGATTAATACACTTCACATGCAACGGTGACGAGTGTCACCATGTTACAAACAAAAAGCACAGGCTTGTCCTCACCGAGTGTTTTACAGAAAACAGAGAAAGCTTTCACACACACACACACAAGTGTGTTTTGGTATCCTTATGGGGACCGTCCATTGACTTCCATTGATTTTAGTTACTAGATTTATACCTAACCCAAACCCTTTTCCTAACCTTAACCATTACTGATCTATAACTAACTAACTAAGACTAACTAAAACTCTATTCACACCATACCTATAAACCTAACCCCTAACCCTAAAAAGGGAAGTCCCCCTCATGGGGACCAGGCTTCGGTCCCCACAAGAACCCTTGGACCCCAGAAAGATAGTAAAAGTCAGGAAACTGGTCCTCAGAAGGTCAGAAATACAACCCCCCCCCCCACACACACACACACACACACACACTTGCTTTATCAGCAGCAGCTCTGTTTACCTGAAATACAGTCTCTCTACACTTTATGCACTTTTTGTTTTTCTGTCCTCTGTCAGACAGAGCCCCCCCCCACACACACACCTACAGGTGATTTTAGTAAAGTCCCCCCCCATTCCATTTTGACTCCAGCTTCTCACCTGATGAGCAGTATTACATATTTACACGGGTATTACCAATGCAAATATTGACAGAACGATGACTTCACTGAAAGAGGAAACATATGAGTCGTTGCGTTACACTCTGTTCTCATCTGCTTGTCAAGCAGGTTGTGTTTTTTTTTTTCCCTGAGACACAGAACCATGGTAACATGACATCAGAGTGTCTAATTATTTACAGCAAATAAAGATACGATTACTTCAGAAAGTTTTCACACAGAAACAAACATACAGCTCATACACTTTATAATATCTCCCTTTTGTGTCACTTGGCTAAAAAAAGAATTAAAAAAATATTTGTAAGTGAACTTTAAATCCAGTGAGTAACAACCAACTTTTTTTTCCCCAAAGACATTTCCACAGATTGTATAGCTTTAATATAAACTCTGTTATTTTTATTTACCGTATAGTTGCAACGTTCCCTTTGCTGGTGGCTAACGGTTTCTTGTTCTTAATGCTGCTACATGATACACCGTGCTTTGTATTCTTTCTAGGGTTGCACACTGGATTCCTTTCTCTGGGCTGAACGGTGAAAAGCCTTGTATCTACTTTCATGGGAACTTCTGTCAACCCAACCAAACTAAACCAAACCAAACAAAATTCTGGCTAAAGGATTTTTCAGCGCATTTTGAGATCTGCAGCTGAGTTTTGATTCCTGGATGTACAGACAGAGATAAAACATTTCTAATAAACCATCACACATTCGTTGAAGGAATCGTTTCATCTGCTGCCTTTTATTCCAGAGTCGCAACATGGTAGATCATCCTTTATAGAGAAATAATGGAGTTATTTCGGTCAGATGACTTGATCCCACTCAGTATCACGAGATTTTTTAGCACTTCGTGTCGTGAAGGACTTTCAGCTTTTACTACATAAAAGTAAAGCTCATTATATGTAAAACTAATTACCTCATAGCCATTTCTGTATTTACTACAGTCAGCTGTCTATGTCGACCATCTTGAATGGGGTTGACTCTTATGCCCCTTTCAGACAGATCAAGAAAAACGCCGGCGATAAATCTCAAGTTTGAAGGACCCGTATCTGTTTCGTCACAACTCCTTTGTTGCTCGTTAGTATTCGGCAGCTCCCGCAGTTGAAACCATGCCTAGCATGCTGCTGGCTAAAAGTTGTTAGCATAAAGACTTATCAAACCAGAAGAGACTACGTCTGCTGTTGCCATACACAGCGGGGCAAGAAACAGTATGCCTTGCTCTCATAGGCTAGTTTGTTAGCCAATCTGAGTCCAGCAAATTCCAATAATGAATATCAATGAGTTGCAGCCCGACGCCTGACGAAACCAGCCGAATTTTGACGCAGAGAAATTGAAAGGTCTGTTAATCAGTGTTTCCTAACGTTTTTTAGATATAAAATGTTTCATATTACAGGTTAATTAAAATAACCACAAGGTCATGAAATTTGTTTGAAAGGGCCTCTTTAAAGACCAGATCAAATTGTCTGCTAATATTCCAGAATGTCTGTCTGAAAACAGCTTAAAAGTTATTCAAATGTTGATGCAGAGCCAGTCAAGGTTTGCTGATGGTTTTATTAATATCTGTCTGGCAGGTTGTGAGATATTTTACTGACAGACCTGATTAAACAAAAGTAAATTCCAAATTTTCAAAATGTTGGAGATGATTATTAGCAACTACAACACCAAATTTCTACTTCGTTGTAGCCATTGATGCAGAATGAGTTGGCGATGGCAATTTGGAATTGGGCAGATTCTAAAAGTTATTCAGCTGTAAATGTTTCATGACGTGACATTTCAAAAATTGAAAACAAACGTTGTGTGTATCTTTCAGAGGTAGCTGTCAATTACTATCATACCAAAGTTTAGCTCCGTATCTCTAAAGTCCTCCAGTTTCGAGCCGTTTTTGTGTTTTGAAGTCTAACTCATGGTGGCGGCCATCTTTAATTGGTTTAGCAGTGGCAGGTTCATCCAGCAAAGATTTTGAATCCTAAATGTAACTTCTTTTTACACGTACAGCCTTGACACACGACAATTCATGTTAAAGAATGAGATATGTTCAGTTAAATGCTTTTCCATTTCTCTTATTTTTGTAAGGCACTTGTTAAATATTCAAAGAATAAATATAAAGATTTATAGACTATAAATTACTTTTCAGGAGTAACATTTAAAGCAAAGTACACGTTTTACACTAAAGTTCAGAAACCAATAAAGGTTTGAGTCCTCGAATTTGAGAAGTGAATTTTCCTGTCAGGACTTTAGTTTGTTCACAGATGATGCAATTTTTAAAGCTTTATAAAAATTCTGACAGCTGAAAGTTTCATCCATTATTCAGCAGCTGCTTACTCGTCTAAACTCTGAGCTGACTCTGTCTAAACTGTCTCCACGAGAGATTCTACGAGAAGAAGAGAAGGAGGTCACATCAATGGTCAGAAGAGAATACAGAAAGAACTGATCATTGTTGCTAAATAACAAGATTTTTATCTTTAGCTACTGAAAAATTGATAATAAATAAACTTTAAGAGCTGCACATCCTCACCTGATCAGAGACTGTGCAAGTTTCCTGCTGCATGAAGACGGAGATCAGATCGCTTACTCAACACGTAAACACAGGCTGCATTGTATTCACCGGATTCATACCATCCACCTGTTGAGCTCAACAAACCTCTTCACTGTCTGCAGTCCTCTCAATACCATAAAAAGGATGACATTAAAAAAACAGATGCCACAACTGTCTCACGTGTGATGCTAAACATGGAAACGTCTTGACTCAGTATGACAAAACAGACAGAAATCAAACAAGTGAGCCAAAAAATGTGTGAAATTTGGAATTTAATAAATTCTTAATCATATATGTATATTTTAACATTTGAAAGAAGATGTATGATTAATGTGAACGATGTCAAATGTCTAACTTGAAGGGGATTTGTGTTTAAGAATGCACATTTTAAAAGGAATCAGTGTGATTGAGTGCGTGTCCTTATATCTGCACGTGTATGCCCCCCCCCCCCCCCCCCCCCCCCC
>SSNP01000116.1:854130-878462 GCA_006937955.1 Pachypanchax playfairii | reverse complement strand
CCCCCCCCCCCCCCCTGTCAAACACACAGAAGAAGTCTGAGCAGATGGGATGCCTGAGCACACAGCAGGATTACATCAGCAGCATGATTAGTTTCGTAACCCCACACGAGCCTCGCAGTCTGCCGTCTCCCCTCCCTTCACCCCCGTCTCAGCTCTTTGTTGCTCTCTCCCTCTGGAGGAGGAAGCGGCACTTGACATCGATTAGGTGGCGAGGAAGCATCCTTCTTCCTCAAACAGACACTCCTGTCTGCCATGCAAAGCACAGAAACAGCCTCAGACTGATTAGGCAGCAGAGTGTTAAAATAGAGAGAGAGAGAGGGAGAAGTGAGCTTGAGTGGCGTGTTTCGTGAAGACTTTTGGCATTCGGTGGGGAATAGTAATTAGATCATGGTGAAAAACAAGAGTTTCACTCAGATGTCAAAGAATCAGTGATAGAATGTATGGTTTTTTTTACAGCATACATGCTCATGTAGCCTATATTTTGATTTGAATAAATACAAAATGTATTTAAAATAGCAACATTGCTTCAGAATGATCTGCTTTAATGACAGACCTTTAAACCAGATGCAGATCATTTCAAATACATCCAAGAAAAAACCTGTTTACATCACCTGACAGTTCTTTCTTTTCCCTTATAGAAAAACTGATGCCACATGATCTGTCAACACTTCCCTCACCTATACTGGACCTAGAGGAGGTCCGGTCCAGGAAGATGAACCGCAGGGCCAAGGTGATAAAGGAGCTTGTGCAGACTGAGAAGGACTACCTCACCGACTTGGAGCTGTGTATCAGAGAGGTGGTCCAGCCTCTGAGGAATTTACAGGTAGCTCCTCTTCGGATCGATGTGATTGATGACACACGTTCTCCCAGATTAAATCCACTTTTGTAGTCCCGTGTTATCAATCCACCTGCTGGCATGTTTTTTTTCTCATGTTCTCTTGTTTTTTTGACTCTTTTTGACTGATGTGTCGAACCTTCTCATCCTCTTTGAGTTAGTTCACATTTTGGCAACAGTAAAAGATGAGGATCTATGATGTAAAAAAAGAACCTGGGGCCTTTCTAGAGGGGCCACATAGAGAAAAACAACCATTCAAATTATAATTACACTTATTAAAAACACTACTGTACTTCACTCTTTTCACAACATGGGACACAAATAACTTGGTAAGATTTTAAATTTCTCCCAAATTTGATTTAATATTTTTAGATTTATGAAATTTCCAAACTTTTTAATTTGGGATTAGATTCCACGTGACTGTGTTTCACAGTATCCTGATGAATTCTACCAAAGTGCCTGTTCTTCAACAGAAATCCTCAGGCTACAAAACATTTCTAAAAAGCTTTTTAGGAAACTCGAGTTTCCTGAAAAGAGATTTCGTTAAAAGCAAATATTTAATGTACATCTTCACACCTTAAGTATTTGATAGAAAAAACAAAAAGAATCATGAAAACAAACAATTTCATGAATTCAATGTACCTGAAGCATCTATGTGAGACAGGAACTCAGTAGCTCTTTTTACTTAATTTCTACATGAATTTCAAAACACAAAATGATTTTCTATTTCTGTATTTTTCGGTCAGGTTGTAGATGTAGATCGACTTTTCGCCAACATGGAGACGGTGTGTGAGGTGTCCGCTGCACTTCTTCACAGACTGAATGACGCCATGGCTGACCCTGATCCAGAAGCAGTAGTTATAGGTGCGGCTAGTTATGTTTCTGCCCTTTTTAAATTGTAAATAAAGCACTCGATTTACTTTTGATTTTGTTATTCAAAGGTGACGTATTCATCCATGCAAAGGCCACTTTAGAAGACGTATACAAGGTTTACTGTTATCAACATGACGATGCTAATGTGTCGCTCAAAACCTACGAGAAAGAGGAACAAATAAAGCAACATTTCACTGCATGTGTATCAGCTCTGAAGTCAGTTGCTTCACACTTTTGCAAACATTTTTCAAACATTCATTCAACGTCTTTGATTTTTTTTTTCTTAATTGCAGAAAAATTTACGACCAAGAGTGAGTATCTTTTTTTTTTTACCCTTTTGTACGTTTTATTTTTGATTGTTTGTGTGTTTATTATCAATCCTTTTCTCCAAAGAGGAAAACCCAATTTATTAGACATGGGCTCACTGATTATTAAACCTGTCCAGAGGATCATGAAGTATCCGTTGCTGCTCAGTGAACTCTGGCAGGCCACACCAGAAGACCACCCAGATTATCTGCCTCTGCAGGAGGCGCTGACTGCTGCTAAGATCATAAACGTCAACATCAATGAGTTTAGGAGGCGAAAGGATATAGGTGTGATCTATTTATATGATACCTGCATTGAATGTAGATTAGTGCCAAAATGTTTATTCCAAGTTTTGTATTTTAATTTCATGTTACTGTATATCAGCTCTGAAGTACAAGAGGTTAGAGGATGAAGGCACGCTGAGGGGCAAACTAAACAAATTGAACATCCACTCTATTCGGAAGAAAGGAGACAGGTTTGCTGGTTATCTCAAGATTCTCACCGGATCTGAACCGCAGGTAAAAATACGTTAAATGTTTCTCCTAGAAAAACAAAATGAAGACGGAATATTTAAGGCGTGTAAATGAACTCTTATTTATTTCTGCAGGTGAGAGATGAAGTGTTTGATAGAGAGGAGAAATTATTCCGCAGTCTGGAGAAAGCTGTGAGGCAACTGGTCAGAAATGTTCACTGTTACATGCAGCACACTCAGGTGAGTTTTCAATAGGAACTAAGTTACTTATTATCTGTCAGATGAAAGCAGAAGTTTTCAATCCAGTGTGTCTAATGTGGTCATCTCTGTCAGGAAACACACAGCTACCAACTAAACTGTAATATACTGTATGAATATGCATTAGGTGGCACCTGTTGACTTTCAGGAAGAAAGTTCTGGGTTTGACTTCCAGCTGGTTCTGCTTGGTGCTGTTTGCGTGTTTGGAAATGTTCTTCTGGTTTTTGCTCAAGTGAAGCAATTAGCTTTAGTTGTACATACATTTAAACATAGTTATTATTAACATCTTACTACGGATGGATGGATGGATGGATGGATGGATGGATGGATGGATGGATGGATGGATGGATGGATGGACGGACGGACGGACAGAAGGAAGGACGGAAGGACAGACGCGTGGACGGACGGGGGATGGATGGATGGATGGATGGATGGATGGATGGATGGATGGATGGATGGATGGACGGACGGACGGACGGATGGAGGGAGGGACAGACGGACTGAGGGACAGACAGACGAACTGAGGGAGGGACGAACGGACTGAGGGACGGATGGATCATGTTATAGAACCAGCAGGTTCTAAGCAGATACAAAGTGAAATCTTTGTCACTCTCACTTTCAGGATTTAAACATATACATATTTGTTTTATTATTGTACTTCCACACTAGACATCAAGCAAAACTTTCTGTCTGGAAGGGGAGTACAAAACTAAAAAAAAAATCCTGTAGGGTTCAACAGTAAAAGATGGAAATTAGGAGGATATTTAAGAAGATGTTTGATGAAGGGAACTATTATTTCTCATTTCTGAGGTCAAAACTTGTGTGCAGGAGATGGTGTTTGTCGCTGTTCAGAATGTGAATGGATTGGAGAACATCATCAGTGATCCAAGTAGAATTGACATCAATGGTTCTTCACACAGTAATGGCAACGATCCTTATAAGAACTTTGTAAGTATGAAACGTTATGCACTTGATGTAAAAAACTTTACTGTTTAGCTTTCCTGCCTCTTGAATCCCTCCATGTTCTGCAGGTTACTTCCTTATTCAATGATTAGTTGAACAGTTGATCCTTACTGCAGCAGTGCAACACATTTTTACTCCAAGAAGAAATCCAATTAAACAGATTTTTTATTACAGAGTTTGCTTTTATGAATTGCTTGAAAAACACACAGTGAAAGTAAAATAAAAAATAATTTCATGTGAAAGGTGCTCTTAGATTTTTACCTTTGACTTCTTGACTTTTCTTTCCAGAGAGACAAAATGGAGCGCTTGGTCTTTGCCCCATTATCCAGCCTGCAGGGCATGTTCACAGCCCCGCAGAAGCTCATTCAGAAGCGCTATGACAAACTGCTGGATTACTGCAGCCGCCTCGAGCGCTCGTCCTCTTTTTCATCCTCATCATCCACCAATTCTTCCTCCTCTTCACAAGCGTCAGAAGCCCCTCCCGGTCCCGCCAAGAGGGACTATGAAGCTCTCAATGCACTGCTAGTGGAAGAGCTTCAGAAGTTCAACATGGCTGCTTATACCATCCTGACTAACTGTTTAGTGTATTTGGTGGCGCTGCTCAGAGGGCTGATGAGTAACGCATTGTTTGATGCTCCATCCGTCCAGCAAATACCAGTGAGAATCCTGCAGTATCATTTGAAAGATGACACGTGTTAATCCGTTTGAAGAAACTAAATGCTGTCGTGTCTTTTCTTTCCAGCCTCCGCTGTCCAACATCACCGAGGTGCAAAACAGCCTCATGGATGAGCTGTACAATCTGACGTTTGTCAAGGATAATGCACAGAAGCTGATAGAGCGAAAAGTCAGCTTTGAAAAACGAGATAAGAAAACATCAGTAAGACAAAAAAAACAAATGATCTTCAATAAGTTATTTACATGTAGAGTTCAAATGTTGCCTGTTCAACATGCAGCTGTTTAACTCCTGGTTCAGTATGAAGTGCTGGTGTCTATCGCCAGGTGTCATTAGCTGAGAGATGGAGCACATCCTGTACAGGCTGCCAGTCCATCATATAACCACATGGAGACACTCAACCATTCAACCAGTTCACCTGACATACATGTAACATGAGAGTCATACAAGCTGTGGGCAAATATTCCAGCTGTGAAGCATGGGGGTGGTAGTATCATGTTGCATAAGTTCAAAACTTAGAAGACGGAAAAAAGAACAAACGTTGCACAAACATGTTTGTTTATCTCCCATTTTTTCTACATAGTTAGATCAGTTGGGTATGTGTCTTCCTGACTTTATTTCTCACTGCAGACAGTAACGCCTCCATGTGGGAGGAGCAAGTATGCAGCTGCTACACTGCTTTTATCCAAAGCTACTAGTTAGTGGGAGTAAAACCTCACTGAACCAAATCCTTTAAACCTCTGATATAGAACAAAAATACAAACGTGTTCAAAGCATAACTAGAATGATGAAGTATTCAGCCAGACCAGGAAAAGGGAAAATACTGTCACAAATGGATCCCCCAGATGGTTAATGAGTCTTTAAGATCAAATTTGTTGTTTTTGAAAATTATTTGAAATATTTGATCTTGCACAAGCAATTTAAAAAGCGATCAAATCCAATTTAACCATGCAGGGAAACATTGGATCAAGTGTTATTTGGAAAATTTCAGTTGTAAGAAGAAAGCAGTGATCCTGGCTGACATGAAGCAGGATCGCAGACTCGAGCTTTTCTTCTATCTTGCAATAACAGTAAAACCATCAAAAACAGAGAAAATCTCAGATACAGACTGTGACCTGTATTATTTCCCAAAATGAAATCAATCAGTCCTCGTTCCAACTTGAAAATCTCATCCACAACCGGTCACGACACGTTAAATACAAAACCTCCTATTTACCTTACGTGTGTGTATGTTCTTACCTTTAACTTTCCCCCATACACTGACTGATTACCAATAACACTGCTTTGTATTACCCAACATCATTTACCCACTTCAAATATTTACACCAACACTTTTTTTGTCCTTCACTCCGGTTCAGGTGCCGGAGGTGCAGCCTCAGACAGAGGAGCAGCGTTGCTGGCTGCTGTCAGAGTATCCTCTGGAGCGTCTGTACCAGCTAAAGAGGAAATGCAATGGCTGCCAGGAGCAGGACCTCAGCGTGCTGGAGGGAGAGCTGGTGGCCCTGTTGGAGGATACTGACCCGTTAGGCAGCAGCAGCCGCTGGCTGGTCGACACTGGAGGCAAGTGTTTGTTACTAACATACACAAGCTGAGTTTCTTAGATGGCTGAAGGTTTGTTCACTCGCTCAACTTTCTAACAAGTCAGCACACAAGATCGAGTCCCAGGAGCTCCTGTAGTGTCATGGTTGCTGGTTCCTCTGGAGTTGGTTGCTTCACAACAGGGCCATCTCCACAGCTTGTATACCCTCTCAGAAATAGAGGTACGAGACAAGTACATTTTTGTACCTATAGGTAAATTGTTCCCGCAAAAGTACAATATTGGTCTTTAAAAGGTCAAAAATGTCCCTCTGAGGGTTAAAATTGATATAAAGTACAAATTTGTACCATTTCAACTGCACCTGCAACCCTGGTCAAGGCTGGTTAATCTCCCTTTTATTAAGTTTCATCCATCATTTTCAATATTATGTTTCAGAATGTTGGTTTAAAACTTCAAAATGTGGCATAATTTTACTGTTTTTGTGGAAAAACTTCATAAGGTACAAAAATGGACCTGGACTACAGGGTACACCCCCAGCGACAAGAAGGGTACAAATTCTTGTTGCTGGGGGTGTACCCTGTAGTCCAGGTCCATTTTTGTACCTTATGAAGTTGTTCCATTAAAACTGTAAAATTATGCCACGTTTTGAAGTCTAAAACCAACATTCTGAAACATAATATTGAAAATGATGGATGAAACTTAATAAAATTGAGATTAACCAGCCTTGGCCAGGGTTGCAGGTGCAGTTGAAATGGTACAAATTTGTACTTTATATCAATTTTAACCCTCAGAGGGACATTTCTGACCTTTTAAAGACCAATATTGTACTTTTGAGGGAACAATTTACCTATAGGTACAAAAATGTTCTTGTCTCGTACCTCTATTTCTGAGAGTGTATATCTCCTCTTTACGTCTAATAGAATCAGCTGATTACCCAGCGTCTGGTTGGAACAAATCTAGCAGTGGTACATAAAGTACAGAGCCTTTGTCCCTCTGGGTGTTCAGAGCCAAGTGCACTGTACTGTTCACTATTCTCTGTAACAACAACCCCAGCCTTCTTCTAAATGAAACTTATAAAAGTCTATGTGTTTCTTTGCCTGTGGAAACCTAATTTTACTGTGAAGTTAATACCAACTGTTAATATACCTCATGTTTACACACTCTTTAGTCACTTAGTGTTCTACAGCTCCAGCCTCTAGCATTCATACCTGAGATCTAACCAAGCAATCGCTACATAAACATTTACAAGATTTGATGCAACATGTTAGAAATCAGTCAATTTTACGTATAAATTCATTTTAAATTTAAAACACTCTTGAGTGGCAACATTACATTTATAGGACTGCACATGATTTCTAAGATTTGACTAAAACAACTATAAATATTATTATTAATACAATAATCTTAGATTAAAACTGACATCAAATGTGGTGGGCGACATGGATTCTAGACAGTGAAATAAAAGAAACTTGTATACAGTAATATGCTTTGTTGCTGTTAGTCAGAGCAGTATACAATATACAACACTGATACACTGACTGGTCTATTGTTGTGAAATGAGTTGAAATTGATAAAAAGGGAGTCTTTGATTTGCAAAAGTTTGTTCTTTTAATGATACTTAATTGTATGAATTTATTCTAAAAATCTATCTAAGTTGAATTCTAATTTATGAAGAAATACAGTATTTTGACCTCTATTTAAAGTTTTACAGTGTTTATTAGATCACTTTTCATGGCTTTAGATTAAAAACCCACAAAATACATATTTTTATATATAACATAGTTATGTAAAGTCTTATGTATTTGTTATCTCATACCTCGCCTCTGTTAGGAGCCCAGGGTTACGTTTACTCCACATTCCTGAAGCAATACAACCCCCTGAGGGATTCCCAGCGTTTGGGCCAGAAGGCCAAAGAGCAGCAGCAGCAGCAGCAGCTTCCTGCCATGGCTGATGAGGACTTTGATGACATCAGCCTGTTTGTGTCAGGAAGTGGCAGCAGTAGCCTGCGCAGCGTCAACCTTCACACCACCGACAGCAGCTCGACCCTCTCGAGTCTACAGGGAGAGCTGGAGAGCGGTGAAGAACTGGTGGACGCGGTAGAAACAGAAATTCAGCAGGTGTGTGTGGTCTGTAGTCTGCTGATGGGGGTTGAATGAATTTCCTTTGTGTTTATTTATTTATTTGTGTGTAACTTCATGATAGTGTTAAAGCTTTCATATCGTCAAGTTTTTATACTCACCTGTCGATCTCTAGCAGTCATTAGGTGAGAGGCGGGGCTACATTCTGGGACAAGTCACCTGTCTGTCACAGAGCCACACTGACACAAACAACCATTCACACACATACTCACACCTATAGGGACAATTTAGAATCACCAATTAACCTATTGTACATGTTTATGGTCTTTAAGAAGAATCCCTGGAGAAAACCCACACATGCAAACTCCACGTAGAAAGGCTCCAGCTGGGAGTTAAACCAGAGACCTTCCTGCTGCAGAGCGACAACAAACTGCATGACCGTGTAACATAATCATTTACACTACCAGCCAAATGTTTCGACAGACTTTGGAGTGGTAGTGTAAATGAACCAATAAATACGGATGAAATAAATAAATAAAACTTATCAAAAGACTAATCTGCTTTTCGTAGCCAGACGTGGAAGCAGAATCTAAATGTCTTAAGGGATTTGAACTACAACACCAGATGCTGCATCTGTGTGTAAAAAACACAACTTTACAGTTTTATTAAGAGTGTTTTAAACCCCCAACTTTAACCCCAATGGATACTTTTCTTCACCTGCTACAACATGTTCTATTAAAAAGTGAATAAACAGCGCCACCTTTTGGATTTACTACCTGAAGAGTTAGTGTTGGTGTGAAAATGAGAAGTTACTAACTCACATCTGTATTATCTCTGTTTCCACAGTATTATGCCGTGTATGCATTTCAAGCTCGCTGCGATCAGGAGCTGTCCTTGCAGGAGTACCAGCACGTCCGCATACTCCAGTTCTGTGACCTGGGAGGCAACAAAGAGTGGTGGCTGGCGGAGGCCAACGGACAAAAAGGCTACGTCCCCGCCAACTACCTCGGCAGAATGTCGTACGCATAAACCAAGGATGTCTTTTGTCCTTTATACCATTTATTTTTAAAAAAGCAAGGAAAAAAACAAACAAAAACATTAGTGATTGAAGGAGAAATTCCTTGCTGCACACACTGTTTCCAGTGTGCTTTTTTTTTCTTTAAAAAATATTCATGTTGAATTTACTACCAACGTGTTTTAAAGCAGCTGCAGGAGCGGGTTTATAACTTGTTTCATCTCCATATTTATTTATTATTTACTTAATTTTTTATGACCTTGAGTGACCTCTGGGATCCCCCCCCCCCTCACTGAGATACAAATAGAAGACCACTTTTAGTAGGTGATACATCAGAACTGCAGGCAGGCCAGTCAAACATACAGATGCTTATGATTAATATAGTCTTGATGAAGGACATTTGACTTCAGTCAGCTGCACATTTTGATCCAGAAACTGTATATATGTGTATTATTCACAGTTAATGGTGCTTTTTTTTTATTTCTAGACACTATCTGTGACATGTGCCTAAAAATGGACTATTCCAAGTAATTACAAGAATGACGACTGTAAAATTGTGACAGATTTCTTCCATACCAAAGTCCATCTTACCCAAGTTTTTTAAATTTACTTTTAAACGATACAATATTAAGCAGACTTTTTTTTGCATTTTATTCAATGAAAAACATCATTTTTAAAGGGATAGTTTGGATCTTTTAAAGTGGATTTCTGTGACGAGGTAATAAACATTTTGATATTTTTGAACAACCTCAGTTTGGAGAAATAGAGACCAGTTTTGTTGAGACAGATGAGCGAACAGCTGGTTACAGTTCCAAAGAACGTTTCTTCCATCTCAAAGCAACTATTTCTAATCTTTTATACCAGCATCAGTTTAACATCAGTTTTTTTTCTGGCAGTAATATATAACAAAACCTGAAATGTTAAAAACTATAAAAAAATTTTTGGCTGCAAATAACTGTAAAGTTCCATGTAAACAGGGGCGTGTCCAGGGTGGCATGGGCCACCCTTCCAATTAGACTGGCCTCCACAGGTGGCCCTCTATCTTTATCATAAAGGGTCTATAATTCTGTAAAAACAGCATTTTTTTTAAGGTTATGGGCCCATTTATATGTAACACCCTTTAGGAAATCTGTGCCCCTGTCTGTCCCCAAACAAAAATTTAGACACTCCCCTGCATGTAAAGCTTGTACCTGAAATGATATGAAATTTTTGGGACAGGAGTTGTTTTAAAGCAGCAGTAATCCACCAAAGAAGCAACTGGATTACTTGTTAGTAAATCAGTACAGTAAGAACTAATCTCTGTTTCCTCATGCTGAGGTTGTTCATAGAACTTTCCACAAAACCCTTTTTCTAAAGATCTGAACTTTCCCTTTACTTTTTCAAATTTTCCTGCAGCTTTTAACACATTTACTACAGAGAAACTCAGTTCAAGGTGTCATTTGAATAAACTTTCCTGTTTCGTCTCTTTATGAAGACAAACTATTAATTATGAAGAAGTCCAGCAAGTATTCTGTTGAATATTTTTCCTTTGTTTTTATGTTGCTCTTAACACAAATTGTTAGCATAAAATCCAGATTGCCTATATTTATTCAGAACTTTCGGATTGTTTGCTGTGAGTTCTTTGCACTATTTTCAATTTTGCGCTTTACTTTTTGTCGAAACACTGTTTCACTTTTAATTTCCAATTCGGTTTGAATGAAAGGATATAGATTATCACGCGAAACTTCAGTGCACTTTTCTGAGCACTTTTTTGTACTTCAGTGTTGTTTATATAGATGAAGTGAGACGGTCGTGAAGGAAAAATTATTACGTGAAGAATTCAGAGAATTTATATATGTGAAATGATTAAATGTATATTTGTAATGACTTCTACAAAATAATCTATTATATGTTTATTCTGGAGAGAAAAATAAATCTATGTGTTAAATCAATATTAAACTGGTCTTCTGTGATAAAAGTGTCTCAGAATATGTTGAGTAAATAAACTCACTGGAACATCTTGTGTATAAGAATGTATTTAATGACAGGGTTGATTAAAAAGTGACACTTTAATTGGTTATATTTGTACGGAGAAAAGAGGCACACGAAGTCCAGCAGCATTTACACTAAAGTTCAATTCAAGTATTGGACTATTGGATGTTCCTGCGTATGCAGGAGCTGTTGGAATCCAAACACGATGCTCTGACAGTTTCACACTCTCCCACGTTTTTCTCTCACGTCTCATTTCTTGAGTTTCTTTTGTGCCGCCTTCTTCTTGACCATCTGCAAACGTTTCATGGCATTAAGCTGGGACTCTTGAGAAGTCGGTGCTTTGTCGCCTGTTACGACCTTCGAACCATTTCCATTGTTCCCATTCCCACCGTTACTTCCTCCGTTCCCTCCGATAACGGGCTGGGAGCTGCTGGGGGATCCACCCCCGGATGAGGCAGAGCTCTTCCCCTGACCTTCTCCGCTCGATGAGCGGTTAAGTACCTGCTTACCCAGAGTCAGAGGCGGTGGAGGTTTCAGAGTCACCTGACCCGAACCGTTTCCATTGTTGTTCCCAGCAACCTTTGCACCTCCCACTCCTGACTTGGCTCCGGCGAGCCCCGACAAGCCGACGGGTTTTTGAGCAGAGGAAGTTGTCAAGGTCTTACTGCTCCCGCTTGGGCCTGAGGAAACCAGTTTGGAGGTAGCAGGAGCAGACGAGCTTGTTTTGGCACCGATTGCGGCCCAGCCTGTGAGGCCGCTGCCTGAAGAAGAGGAGCTGTTGTTGGTCGGGGTGGCTAATGTAGCAGGTGGCTGCACAAAACATTAACGAGAGACCACAGCTGTCAGGGTGCAACAATCATTCAACAGATTTTATAACACAAAGTTATCTGAGAACGCTTCACATCACGTCAAACTCAAAATCAAGACTTTGTTCTGGGTACAATCTGTTATTAATTGATAAAAAAAAAAAACATTTTATTATTCATTAAGTATAAGAAAATGTTGTTTCCAACTCCAACACAACAACATCATGTCCTGCTTTCCCAATAATTCCAGTCTAAAATCGTCATAAAATAGTTCCACGCTTTGTGTTTTCAGTTTGTTCCTGTTTGTTACAAGTGATTTAATACTGTTCTTTAAAACTCTGCTGCAGATTGAATCTTCATCCTGAGCTGCTGCTGAAATGTTAATAACATCTCTGTATGAGGCGTGTACTTCCTCTCAACTCTTCTTCTGCTGCAGCTCCTGCAGATATTTGGTTTTCTATGTCCTGACCGAGCTAAAGATAGTCCTTAAAGCAGCAGAAATACAACATGTCTCATGTACAGCAATGACGAACCCTGTCCACGTCTTGTCTTTAATCTAAAAAAAAAATAAAAGTGATATTTGAAAACCTTAAAACTATTTAAATTCCATGAGGTAACAACACGACGAGTCTTTCCAGGTACCCTGGTGTCATTTTAGTCTCGTGGTCTGAACTGTACCTCTTGTTTTTAATTAAACTAAGGAAGACACAAAGAATGGCGGCGTATGAAGCACATACCTTCACTTCAGTTCTTTTGAAAGCCTGGAAGGTGCTGGTTGTCTCAGTTTTCAGTTTGAGCTCTGTCTTTTTCACCAGCGTGTCTTTTACAACCGGTGCTGAAGATGCAGATGCAGGTGACGGTTTCTGTGGAGGTTTCTGGGCCTTTTTCCACAAAAACAAACAAATCAAGTTTTTTTTTTTTTTTTTAAAAAAAGGAACGACACCACGTCTCAGTCAGTCACAACGAGAGATAACGATCTGTTTTCCTCACCATGCGTTTCATTTGCCGGGTGCAACGAGCACAATACCACACAAGCCGTGGGTCATTCACTTCTTTGTCTGTCACTTGAGGCTTGTGACACTCCTGGTGATACAGATTATGACACTCCTGGCACTCCACCAGCTGGTTTCCCATGGCCACCGTCATTTGTCTGAAGGGAATTTTGAAAAACTCTTAATCTGGTCACCAAATCAAATGATGGTATAACCCACACACATCCTGTCGCAGTTAGGTTATTAGATAATAATCAACGTGTACCTGCAAACCACACAAGCCAGACCCATCTCCATGGCAAAGTCATCGGCATTAGTCTCATCGTAGTCATTTATGTTGGGTAGGAGGTCTTTGCTCGTCTGAACTGTGACAGGAGAGGAGCGATTCTCCTGTTTCTCCACACGAGGCTTTTTGGGGGGGTCCACTTCACTCACGTCAACTCTGACCTGATTTTCAGTTGAACAAAAAACATAAAGAGCAAATTTTAGACAAATTATACAAATGAAAAATAAAACATCTAACAATATAAAGTACATTTGATTGAGCTTTGATTGGACTGTGGGAGGAAACCGAAGTCCCCGGAGAAAACCCACGCATGCATGGGAAGAAAACATGCAAACTCCATGCAGGAAGACCCCAGCCCGGATTCGAACCCAGGACCTTCTCGCTGCAAGGTAACAGCTCTACTCTGAAGTATTCAAACTCTAATGCTTGTAGTACCTTTTCAGAAGGCCTCTTCTCTCCCTCCTTCTTGCTCTTCTCTGAGCTGGATTTGCTGCTTCCGCTGCTGCCAGAAGACGAAGAACTCGAGGATTTGGAGTCTTGTTTACTTAAACTCAGTTTTGATACAGACACCTTTGACACGTCCACCTCCTGAGGACAAAACAGCACAAGCAAAGAAAATGAATCCATGTATTTCATCCCATCCAGAATGTATCAAGCTACTTCTTACTTTTTGTAACGAGCGGTAGGACGAGTCGCTTCCTCGTGCAAGAGACTCGTCAAGTAGAGCTTTGAGTTTCTCAGCTGAATCTTTACTTTTCGAGTGCAAATAGCTCAGTCCTTTTAAAAAGATGGGATCTAGCTCCAAGCTGACAGGTCCAGCCATGGCTTAAACTGGGAATTAAAAAACAAACAAACAGATCTTAAACCTCAAACTTACATGTTGCTGTGGAACAATTTATATTTGTTTGTTATTTACAATCTTTTCTTTCTCTGTTCTTTTTTGATGCAGAGTTCTGATCATGTAGATGTTTCAAAACTCTTAAAAGTTATTAGTTGTTAGGAAAAAAAACAAAGTACTACAGTTAAGACATTAACACACGTTAAATATTTATTTTAAAAACAGGAAAACCTGATTGAATGACACTTGGTTACAGTTACAGTAACCTGGGATTGTAGCTATAATTCCAAGAAAAACCATGTCCAAAACACTGAGAAGATAAAAGGACAAAAAAGCAAGTAGATGAACAATAACACAAATATAAACAGTATTATTTTATACCGGTATACAGAATTATTTCTTTTGAACCGCACATCTGTTCCACTCTGTAATATGCTACATTATTAGACTTTCATCCAGGGTTTCCAGCGTCTCTGGGTTGATTCTCACAATGTGCTAGCTTTTGTTTTGTTGACTTTAATTGATACATTTTAAATGTTGGGTTGAGCTGATTGGTTGGTTGTAATCTTAAAACCAGGAAGACGGAGATTATACCGCTAGAATTGTGGCTAAAGTTGGCACAACAAGCCGCTCGTAAACCTTCATTACTCTGACTTATAGTTTGTATGTAGCCAGTCTTACCTGACACTTATTTAGGCTGCCGATGGTTTTCTTTCAAGTGGACAACGGAGAAATTGAGCAACACTTCCGTCACCCTGGCGCATTTGTGCTACCGCCAAATATGTCCTGAATCTGCAAACGCGGAACGCTTCTCGGGAACGTTTGTATCGTGATGGAAGGCACGTTGGTTTCACTAAATATTTTACTTATCCCTTCGTTTGTGTTGCTAAATGTAAATAAACATTTTATATTGGCGTTCTTCTTGAACTAATGTAGCATTTTTTACACGTTTTAAATAAACAGCTGGTGGCGCTGTAGTGCAATTATGCTTTTAAAACAGACGAAGAAGAAGCAGCACCAACAGAAAAACACCGGTACATGTGTCCGTCCCGTCTCGGTAAGCATGTTTGACGTCATGCATTTATTTACAAGCACTATGACACCTTTCCAAATAATAAACCAATTTGTTTTCCTTTCCACAGTTTACTTACAATGAAACACACGGAGGCAAACGAGCAGCATCTCTCCCTCTACTTAGAAGTTTGTTCCCAGAACGAGGAGCCCCGTCTTCCCCTGCACACATCTATAGTCCTGTTCCTCTTGTCTTACTGCGAGTGCAAGTCTTTTAAGGTCTTCTTGGTTTTTAACAACCGTAATTTTGGCTCCGAGTCTCTGAGGAATCAGCTTCCAGCGTCTGTGGATGTCAGCGTCATCCAGCTGGAGGAGCTGCCGCAGCTGGTGAGGAGCTGCCGCCTGCCGGCTGCTGTGGATGAGAGGGCTCGGCTCTGCAGAGCTGGACTGGCTGTGGTTCTCAGGCACATCATCATCAAAACCACCCAGGATGAACCATCCAGAAAAGATGTTCTGGCTCTGCTGGGTTTCAAGAAAACGTGTTTAAAGGCCTGTGCAGAGGTGAGTGAGATGGGATGAGCTGCTTCCTGGGGGTCTGGAGAAGTTTGTGTCTTTCACACTCCACGTGAATGATTGAAGTTTATCTTTATTACTATCACAACAAGGTTGTGGCTCTTACAGGACAAAAAATAAAACTCATGGTCTTTTCTGGTTGTTCCAAAGGTTTTATGGCAGGCGCACTCACAACTCGTCACAATCCATGTGAAAAGAAGTGCGTGTGTTTGGATAGACTGAATTAATCACGTGTTCTTGTTTTGATCCCTTTTGGCACAAAATCATTTCAAACTTAAAGTAATGCCCATGTAGCATATCACATAATCCACAGTTACAATGATTATTGGATATTGATCATCTCTTTATTTCTCTCTCAGGTGAGCAACTGGACCAGACTTTGTGAAATCGACATCCCCTCAGCTGTTGAAGAACACCTGCAAAATCCCACAAACCCAGTCAATCAGCTGCCTCTTTCCATCATCGCCCTCGAGCGGCGACTTGCTGAGCCCGTCAAAGTCCACAACGATGACAAAATCCGGAGACAGAAGCTGCAAGAGCAGAGACTCAGAGAAAAGAAGGAGAAACAGCAGGTCTCTGACGGCAGGACCCCTCAGGAACCATCATCTCAGCCCCCTGAGGATGGACTCGAGCTCAGGGCAGCGCTGGCTGAGCTGTCTGTGGATTCACTTCCAGCTGTGACCACCAGAGAGAACTCTGAGATCAGAAAAGTCAAGACGGCAGACCTGCCTCCCCTGGAGCACGTGTTTGCTGAGGGACTGTACTTCACCCTGACTGATGTGGTGCTGCTGCCGTGCATTCATCAGTATCTGGTAAGAGCTTGCAACATGATGACATAAAGCATGATTTATGTCCGACTTCTCTCAGAACTGAAACCCTCATTGATCAGGATCTCGTTCCTCTTATGTCTTAAGAAATAATTGCTCAATTTGGATCCCTGAATCCACATCAAATGTTCATCTCACTTCATTATCACTGCATTTACCTTATTCTTTTGATATATCGACTCACTTTTCTTATTGTGATAAATGGCTTGTGCTTATTATAGAACCTTATTAACCTTATTGAAGTTCTACAAAGTGCTTTACGATGTGCCTTTCATTCACACACTCACACAGCTTTCTATTATATCGTACCACAAAACAAAATCAATCGTCATTATTTAATGCTTTTTCTCTGTCTAGAAACGCCACCTTCATGCCAGCACATACATTATGTCATCCATGATGCAGTTGCATGTGTTTACCGGCTTTCTGAAGGATTTATAATGCTGATTAGTTTGAAAAAGAGCGTGACGTATGGGTTTGACACTCCGGTCAGGGTGAGCAGCCTCCTTTCAGATGCTTTCGGGCAGAAAGTGGAGTTAAGGAGAGTCGCTGTCATCAGTCTCGGCACACGTTGGCTCACGCAGGTGGTCTGCAGCCTTCTGGCAGAAACTGATAACAGCGTACGGGAGGGTTTCTATTCAAATGCAGCAGGCTGAAATGAATTTCATTTAAGAACACTTCTCTACTCGACAGATCAACTCCGCAGGTTTCAACGATGACCTTAAAGCTTCGAACTTTAGAAGAATACCGGATACTTAAAGCTCACAAGTGACAAATAATCACCTCTCAAATAATTTCAAAGGACTTTGAGAAAACAAAATATTCATGATGGAAATAGAGAGTAGTTGAACTGTAGGAGTGGGAATAACCTGTGAATACAAGCAAAAACCTCATTATAAACTGAAAAGCAGAGATTGTGATGATCACATAAATTCATTTAATCAACATTAATGAATCATTGACCATGAAAACAAATAAATAAACTCAGGATGCACCCATATACCGATACTGGTATTGAGTATCATGGTCGATATCAATCTAACTTGTATTGGTATTGATTTTTCACTTGAAATTTTAGTTTTGTGGTAATTTTAATTAATTTCTAATTTTTATTGAATTTACCATCGTTTATTGTAACAAGCAGAGAAAACAAAATAAAACCTGTCTTCCAATTCATTGTATGTTTTTTTGTGGTAGAAGTATCGACATTGGTACTCAGTATTGGAAAGTACTCAGATCCAAGTATCGGTATTGTATGGGTTTGAAAAAAGTAGTATCGTTGCATCCCTTGTATAAACTAACAGTAAAGATAACACAACCTCCTTAGTGATACGGTGTCAACGAAGTCTTAAAATCTAAAAATGTTCAAAGATATTTAACATTTCCTTTTTAGATCATAACCTCAACAAACAATATAAACAATCATTTTTAAACTACACAACAACAGCTAGTTGCTAGATGATTGTATTTTGATGAGACATTATGACCATTTATAGAACCAAGAAAATGAACTTGTTTACGTCATAAAGTACAACTCCAATTTTCTGGTAATTCAGTTACTCTTCAACTGTTCTCCTACACAGGATCAAATCAGAGTTTTTTGGGCGGGTGTTGTGCTGAAATAGTGCACCTCTCCCTCCCTGAGAAAGCACAACAGTGGATAGGAGTTAGGATGGTCATTGGAAAGAGTTAAGAATGAGACGCTTCAGCAGTATGAAGATTAAGTTAGAGAGGCAAGACTGAATACCTGCAGAGGACAGATGGTGGATATGTTCAATAAAGGATGTTAAATGTGGAACTAGCAGAGAAGGTTTCTTATGTGGTGAAGGAGGATATGCAGAGGGTCGGTGTGACAGAGGAGGGCGTCACGGATAGGGCAAGATGGAGGCAGGTTTCATGAAACGTGTGGCTTTAGGAAATTTTCTATATATTTAATTATGCAATAGAAAGAAAAAATAAAAACACCAGTTGCTTTGATTGTATATTGGAGAAAAATGGATAAATGAGTATAATGTGTTTCTGCTGGATATTTGATGACTATTCTTTAACGGTAAGTTTTTGCCATATTTAACTCCTAAAAGCAAAACAAGCTCACAGTCTAAGCCTGATACGTGCTGGAAAATGTCTTTTTATTTAATAATTACATAAACATTTTATAACTATATATTATATATAAAGCCACATGTAGTACCTACACTCTCCACAAGAGGGCAGTTATCACAAAGGATTAAACATTGCAGGTACTAATTCTGCTTAAGAGGTAGAGCTTGTATAAATCTTAGAAATGAATGCATATATTTATAGATTTAAAACATCTGGACTGCAGAGCTGGTTTTAACCTTCACTGCAAATGTGAGCACGTTGACGCTGTTAGCGTTCTACAAGCACAAGCTAAAGTAATCTTGTTTTTGAAACAACAGCACAAACTTTCCCAGAGAGCCTGAGTGTTTTATAGGACTGGGATGTGCTGATGGGGAAAATAAAACTGGAGCTCATTGGTGATGCAGCTCATCAGTTTGTTTAGTGACAACAGAATCAAGACTAGAAAGGAATCAGAAGACGACGAAGGCGTATCAAAGCAAAATGTGTCACCCAGAGTCAGAAAACTAGGTTGTTTCAGTCTTGGCCTTTGCAGAGATCCGCAGCTCACATCCAGCAGCACAGAAGACGGATATATGTTTATATTTGTTGTATACTGTAATGAGCTGTGACCTAAATCCTGTTAAAAACATTTGAACGGAGCTGAAACTAGAAGCAGATAAATTAAGATAAAATACGCTTATAAAAAAAACATTTAATAGTTGTCGTTTGTTATGTTCACGTGAACAACAGCTATCCTGCTGTTTACGTTTAATAAACAAATGTCATACATGCTCCCATTTCCAGAGCACAATCAGATTTATGATTGACAGTTTGATTGTGATGTTTCTAAACCCTGCATTACATTTCCATATTTCAAGCCAGAAGCATTTTTTAGGTTAATCTTTTATTTGCAGCAGCCTGTAGTGTTGTATAACATCCTATCAGGTGAAGGTGGATACAAGTTTAGTTGTTTATAAAGAAAATTATCTGGATGATTATAATGTCTAATTTTAATTAAGCTTTTAATTGAGTTCAACTGGCCCAAAGACCAGAAGAGCAAAACTTTTTTTTAGATTTATTTTTTATCTTACAAGGTCGGCTGGGTTTGTGTTCATCACTCATCCAGGTAGGACGTGTCACCAGGATCCAGTATGAGAGTAAAAGCCGCTGGGGGGGGCGGCGCGACACTTCAGGCTAACTGTGTTCCATTTACTTTGGAAGTCAGAACTCGGATGTGGGAATGACGTCCCCACCTGACCTAAAAGTGTTCCTGTTCCAAATGAGAAAACCCGTGGGATTTGCTAATTGTTGTGCTCAGTAATCAGGCTAGCTATTATTAACAATACAAGCAATCTGCATTTAATTAAATACCTCATGGCATGTTTCCTGATAAAGGCTGTATGGATCTATATGTGCGGCTTATTTAATGATGGAAAAAAAAGACAAAAGTGAGAAATAAATACTTTTATTACTGCGGCTATCACAACTTACTGTATGTGTGAGTCTGCCATGTTGGATTTTGATGTCGGGAATGTTTGACTCTCACCTTAGATTCTGCTGGAAAACCTTTAGTTCATGGGAATATTGCTGTGTGAGTTTTGAAATTTTGAAAATGTGTTAACATGATGAGAATTTGTATTTTTGTCATTTGGATAAGCAGCTATCTTTTTTCCCATCAGCACCTGGCAGCAATCGGCTCATGTCCAGCTCTACTTCCTGTGTTTTTGTTAGTGCTTCTCTCTCCAAACCCGACATCAAGCAGACCTAACTACCATCCCCGTTCACTCTCTCAGCTATCCCTCTAACACAAATCACCCCTGACTTCTATCTCCATCCACTCCACCCTGCCTGCACTCTCTTCTTCACCTGTCTTGTTCGCCGCCTGTGGCGTTGGATGGGTACTTAAACTCATCCACCTTCGGTACCTCGATTCTTCACAGCTTCACTGTTCCACCTTTCTCCCTCTCATTCACACACACATTCTGTCTTCTGCTGACTTTTATTCCTCCTCTCTCCAGAACACACTTCCACCTCCCAGGACTCACATCTACTCACACTACAGATGTCATCTGCAAACATCCACAGAGACACTCACCTGACCTCATCTGTCAAACTGTCCATCACAAATCAAAACACAGGATCTCAGAGTGGATCTCACGTAATCCCACCTCCAACCATCTCTCCCTCCTGCTGTCTTGCTGTTGTCCTCTACACCTGACCTTCTGCTTCAGAATCAAAGCAGCTTATTATATACAACAATGCAACTTCTCGAAGCCTTTCTAAACAGCTGAAACAGCCACGTTTTAAAGAATGTCTAAGAACTAAGAACATATTTATTGTTAATATACACTATAAAAAGTGAACAAGGGCAGTTGTTGAGTTCACATTGTTAGTTTATTTTCAATTATGACATAAAAAATAAATTTAATCCAACAAACCCCTATTTTAAGTAAACTTGATGTAGTTGTGTCTCATGTTTTCTCTACATAATAATAAATACATGTTGTGTGAGCAAAATTTATTTAACCTCAATCACAGGGATACTTTTTTTAACAAAAAGGTAGCAAACAGACTTCTAGGGTGGCCGTAGCCTGGTGGGGAGGGAGATCACCTCTTGTTCGGAGTGGTTCGATACGCTGTACTGACAGGCTTTGTGTCGAAGTATCCTTAGGCAAGTTTTTGTCCCTGTCCCAATACCCACCCTGCACCCTACGGTCTTCCACGAAGTGCACTTAGCAGAAGGGCATATAAGGGTTCAAAGTGCGTAGTGAACAAGTGCGCACATATTAGCAGTATTGGGACAGCGAGCACTATGTGCCACAGCGTTCTTTCTCCATGACAACGAAAATGGCAGTACCGGTCACTGTTTGTGCTATTTTGATACTAGAAATGATTTTAAAGCTCCAACAAACATTTATTTTGAGGAGAATGAAGCGCAGGAACCAAATGAGGTGTATAAGACAGAATAAGTGATTAAACTGTTAGTATATCATGTCCGAAAATACACGTCAGTACCATTGTTAATTAATTATATTTTTTATCAGATATGTTTCAAGTCAAGTTTATTTATTTATAAAGCGCCAGTTCATGACAAAGTCACTTCAAGGCACTTCACAGAAAAATCAATCAATTAATAATAAAACATTTTCTATCTAAGGAACCAGCCGATTGGGCTGAATTGTTATTTCAGCACAATCCCCCATCCTGAGCAGCACGATTGGCGACAGTGGAAATATAGTGGAATATGTGACACATCTATCCAACAGATAATCAATCGATTGCAATTACACATCTAGATAATAAAATAATATATTGATTATTTGCAGTCTACACTTGAGAAAACGTTTTTTTGGTCTGGATGGTTCAGCCATTTCTCCACCTTCTTCTTCTTCCGTCAAAATTCACATGCAGCAATGCATTGTGGGTAATACCCTTCACTGAAGTCGGCTCTGATGCGGGCTTTGGCGAAGTGCGGATCAAGGGGCGCGCCAAAGGCACGAGTCTCCACGCTTGGAGAATCGGGACACCCTACGCACTTGCGCCCCTCAACAGGAACGCGCATTTAAAGTGCGCAAGTGCAGGTATTGGGACAGGGCTATTAAATGATCCTTCTTACTTTCAAGTTGCATGATTTAATTATTTGTAACCTGTTGACATAAAAAACTGTTAAGTCAATAAATCATTTTTTTGAGTGTAGTTGCCGATCATTAATACTAAAGGAACCTGGACTCTGTCCTCTTGCTGTTTTTCATGACTTTGTTTCTTTCTTTTAAAAATTGTTTGAAGTTCTAATTAAAATGACTATGTTTGTATTTTTGAGGTCCCGTCATCAATGTCCTGTAACTTTGACCATTTCAAGTTGACTTTATTTGCATGTAGTTTGGAAGGTTTTTCTGATCGTGTGCATACAGTGGCAGTAATTCTGTCCAGGCCGCTCCGTTATTGATCTTGAATGGTGTTCTGTCAGGCAGTGAAGTGAGTCTTAACCTCAATCTCACCTCTCTGACTGTTTCCGACTGTCCCTTGACTGTGGGAATGAACTGAAGTTCTCACAACGAGGCTTTTAGGAGTCAGCTGTGCTCCAGTGGTTTTCAGTTTCACACTTAACTTAGCATGTCTCCTTTTAATGACCATCTCTGTCCACCATACATGCAGCTTCTGTAGCTCCGTCTCACTCAGCGTTCATCGTGTTTTTTCTCTTTGCTCTTCCAGACACGGACAAACACTTCTGTCGGTGTTTTCATCCTCTTCCAACTCTGTTTTAATGATTTTATTTTAACTGCTGGCCTCTAGTTTGTTTCTGTCTGACAAGTGTGATGAGTGACTTTTAGGAGAACCTGACCTCTTTCTGTGCTGGACATCAGTTGATCCAGTTAATCAATAACTTTTTTCCCTGCTTTTATTCCTTTGTTTTCTCCTCATAGTGTTCCCTCCAAGCCCACGCTGCCAGCACCCTGCGTCAGCTGCCCTATCTGTTGCGCTGGTGCAGCCGTGTTCAGGAAGTACCCAGTGTCCTTCGGGCAATCAAAGACTGTGGGATCATTCTGTCTGTTCCTGATGTTTCCAGCCTCCTGGAGACATCAGGTCAGGACAGCTCATCGGGCCTGCTGCAGCAAGATGAGCACCACGAGGCAACCCCACAGGTTCCTTTTGTTGGTGGACCAAGACCAACAATGACTAAGCTTAAAGTAAATAATTACTTTCCTTTACTGATTCCTCTTCAAGCATTACTTCTGTGGTTTATTTGCCTGAACAGATTTTTAAAGGTGCAGAAAATTGAAAGATGTCTCCACGGGGTTCCTCCAGACCTCAGAGAAATAAATTCATTTAGTTAGTTGTTAAACGATATGTCTGCAAATAGATGACCTCCTTAGTGCATCTTAAAGAATCTAATTTAAATGTTTTGGCTTTAGGCAGATATAATTACATTTTCATCTTTCTGCCACTTCTATATTAATTGCTTACTAAACTAAAAAATGCTTAAGTGTCTCTTTTTGCTTTAGCAAGTTTGTGCAGTTGCGTTCTTAATGTTTTTCATGTAGGTTAGTTGAATTTGTTTTAGTCAAGAAGAATGTAAGAAAGGGACCTTTTTTTTAAAAAACAATTTATCCAAGACAGCATTATATATTGCCTTGGGCGCTTTTTATAATGCACATTTTATTATCGTAAGTGAATCTCTACTAGGATTAATGCAGATGGTGAAACCGTTAGCTTTGATCCCAGTTTTCGGTGCAATAAAAAAACCAAAACGACACAAATCCATTCCTGCACAAGTACAAATTAAAGTCGTTTCCAGTCTTGAAGGGAAGTCTTAAAGTTTAATAGACAAAGATGACATCACAGTGCATCTACCTCCAGGATCATTGGCTAGACAGCCGGAGCCACATGTATTTATAGATTTCTTAACACTCCGGATATCACCTCCTCCAAATTTTCAGCCAGCCTTTGGAGCAGGAGATAAGCAGGGAATGCTGCTCAGAAGGGGATTGTCTCCTCAGCCCTGACTAACCCCCTCACTGCTGATCCTTTAGTCTGTTCTCCTGGCCTTCCTCTGCCTCCTCTCCCTGCAAAAATATCTCTGTGATTTCCTGCTGGCTAGATATGTATGAGAATGTGACATTAAGTGGCAGGAAGGGGGGGTGTTAAGAGTTGGATGAGGCCGAGTGAGCTGAATAGCTCAGGACGGGATGTCTCATACATTACCATGTTGTTGGATGAAATTTGATTCGGGCCCAGATGTGCACAAATGACAGTTTTCATGCTGGGTTGAAATCAGACATTAACACAGAGAGGAATGCATGCACACACAATGGCTACCATTCTCTGTCTGCTTAGAGGGATTATAAGGAAGGCAACATGTCGCCACTATTATGTCTGCTGTGCAGCTGTTGTATTGTCTCACCCTGTGTGTGTGACTCGTATGCATCGGGGGGGGG
>SSNP01000116.1:728722-854111 GCA_006937955.1 Pachypanchax playfairii | reverse complement strand
GGGTGAGTGGGATATGATAACAATCAATCCTTTGCTATTGCTGACCAGAGGTGTCAGGCTCATCCTCCTGTTATCTACAGTGTAACTGGATCATAAACTTTCTGACTTTCTCATTTTCTCACTTGAGTTAACACATGACAATGCATGTCAGTCAAACTGCCTGCGCAATGAGCCGTAGAGTCACAACCTGCGATCCGAAGGCAAACCAAGATGGCTCCAGCACCAGAAGGACGAGTTTTCTCTTCACCGCCAAAAAAGATCTAACAGCCAGTAGCAAATTTTTAAAAAATGCAAAGATATAGAGTTTTATTTAAAAAAAAAAAAGGGATCATGTGGCTAAAAAGTGAAGGAAATTTGACATTTCAGTTTAAGTAATTGGACTCAAAAGGAAGCTGTTGTTAAAGAAAGGGTGATTAAAGCTACAGACTGTGTGTGTTCAGAGAGAAAACTGTAACACACACAGCTGTTAATCATTGCTACTTCTCATTTTGATGAAAGCTTGATTAAACATGAATAATTAAGGTCCCTTTCAGTATAAAAGCATCAGGGTAAACATAAAAAAAACACATTTGCAATGCAACAACAAAACATGGCAACGGTTACATTGGACCTTTAAAAACATGAATTAATCTGTCGGTATGACAAACAACATAATTGAAAGAAGTGTCAATAAATGTAATGTAAAATGTATGAAAAAAATATGTATATTAAAAGCACAATTAGGCAAGGTATATACACAAGAAGTGCACTAGAACAATAGATAAGAATACAGAACAGTGTAAAAGCAAAACAAAAACGTCCTCTCTTAATGTTTCCTTTGGAAATAAATAAGTATTAGATGTTTGGGAGGGCATCACGACACCAAGGAGAAAAGCCTCAGCTATCATCTAAAGAAACATTTGTTGCTGCCCATCAATCTGCTGAACGCAAGGCCATTCCCAAACAATTCACAGTCCCATCATTCTACAGTGAGATAAATTACTCACAAGTGGAAAACATTTCAGACTCCAGCTTGTCTTCACTGGAGTGGATGTCCCAGTAAGTTCACCCCAGGGCCAAGACAGTGCAGCGCTGTATAACAAGTGAAAAATGAGGCTACATCTCACACTCCACAGACGTCAGTTAGCATATTAGATGTTTGCTTTTTCTACCTGACTGTGCAGTTAGATAAAATAAAAAAAAAAAGTGGCGCTTTCAGTCAAGTTTCCATGAGAAACTTTACTTTCTTTAATAAAAAAACAACTCTTGGATAAGGTTTGCAATATTACTTCAAAATAAACTACAGTAATTCTGGCACACATTTCTCTGAACAGATGAGATCTAAATGAAGATGGTTTGAGTTACAGAAAACGAGCACCTCACAGCCACCGAGTCGACCATGATGTCCTCTATATACCAAAGTATTCTAGTCAAATATGAGGCCATCTGTTCCACAGACACAGATTGGATCATGTAACAGGGCGATGATCCTTTTCACAAAGACGGATCTCCAACAGTGTTGCTATGTCCCAGTCAGAGTTCAGACCTGAACCCGACGTTGAGGCGGGAGCTTGAGAGCGCTGTGCATGAATGAACGCCAAACCTTATTAAACCACAGCCACATTGTCACGACGAGTGGGCCAAATCTACTGCAGTAAAACAATATGAGATGATTACTTTAGAGTAATGCTGCTAAAGATTGTTTAATCAACTACGGAAATTAGTTTCTCTACGCACAGATTCTGGATTTTGACAAAACAAAAGACCCAATCTGTTAAGGACCAGATAAAAAAAACATCTATAAAAGTAAAACCTCATAACTAAACATTATATTTGTACTTTTCAATATATGTTTATAATATTACATTAATTTTAGCAAGAAATAAAAATCACTGCTCTTTAAATTTTTAATACATGTAAAAATGAAATAAAATAGAAATAAATCAGCTCCAACTGAGGATAATCAGTCCTCCTTTTCAGAGAGACATGCAGAGTTCTGTATCTTACATGATTATGGAAAATGAAATGCATAATTAAAACAAATACGGGTACTTCAAGAACTACTTGAAGGTAGTAATGAGACATTTAAAAGTAAAGACAAACAGTCCTGATACCACTGTAAGCTATGTGGAGCAGCATCAGATTATTCTGAGTAAACACAGGTTGGCAGTTCTACTACAGCTTGTGTTCTGCTGTCATTATAGCAAAGTGACAAGGTTTGGGAAGTTTATGTGCTCTTTAGCTCTGTAGGTCAGTTTCAAGCTGTGATTTACTTTTTGCAGTCGTGTGTCGTGTAGACCTCTCGTGTTATCCAGGGTAAAGCTCCGAAAAACAATCCTGACTTTACTGATCTCTGATTTAAATAAAACTATTTCTGCCACAGTTTAATTTAAACTGCCTCACCATTCTAAAGAAATTCATAACCAGATGAGAAACACAGTCATTGACATCTGTCAAGTTTGGAAAGGGATGCAAAAATGTTTTGGGAACCACATTGAGAGCTGTAATCCACATGTGGAGAAAACATGAAGCATTGACGAACCTTTCCAAGAGCACCAGACTCATCAAAATTACTGAAAGAAATCATCGACTCATCCACGAGGTCCGAAAAGAACCCAGAACAACATCTAAAGCCCTGCAGGCCTCAGTGGTCTCAGGTAAAGTCAGTGTTAATGAGTCAACAATACAAAGCTAGACTGAGCATGAGTGGAATCTGTGAGAGATTTCCAAGGTCAAAACCATTGACCACAGATTACACAAAGACCATCTCATTTACTACAAACATCTTGATGATTTCCAAGATGTTTGGGTGAATATTCTGGTAAATTGTGGAACCGTTTTGGAAGGTGTGCGCCATGTTACGTCTGGTGTAACAGAATTTTGTAGGGACGCAACGACACCACTTTTTTCAAACCGATACGATACTGATACCTGGATCTGAGGACTTGCCGATACAGAGTACCAATGCTGATACTTCTACCACACAAAAAGTGCAATAAATTAGAAGACGGGTTTTATTTTTTCTCTGCTTGTTACAATGATGGTGAACAAGATAAAAAATAAAATATTAATTAAAAATGACCAAAGAACTAAAATTTCAAGTGAAAAATTAACATTTTCTGTGAAATTATTGCAGAGTTTCTACATTTTAAGTCAAGTCAAGTTTATTTGTATAGCACTTTACAACATAAGGACATGCCCAAAGTACTTTCACATGTCAATACATTGAATTAAAACTGATCTACCACAAAAATTGCTATACGATACTTTACATTAAAATAGGAAGTATTGGTATTTTAAGTATTTTTTAAGTATATTTTAAGTATCGGTTCGTGTTATTGGTTGACCAGCCAATACCGATACAAGTACATTAGAATGGTATTGGCCCCGATACTCGGTATCAGTGCATCCCTAGCATTTTGGAGAAGGAACATCCCACCAACAGTAAAACATGGTGGTCTTGGGATGTTTTGCTTCCTCAGGATCTAGTAGACTGGCTGTGTAAATGCAATCATTAATTCTGCTGCCTATCAAAACATCCTGAAGGAGAATGTCCAGCCATCTGTCTGTGTCCTCAAACTGTAGCTCACTTACGTTCTGCAGCAGAACAGTTACCCACATAGACCATCAGGTCCACATCTGAATGGCTTCAGTAAAACTAAATGAAGACTTTAGAGTGGTCTAGTTATGTTTCCGACCTGATTCTGATTAAGATGCTGTGGCATGACTTTAAAAAGGTGGTTCACGCTCCAAAACCCTCCAATGTGGCTGAATTACATCAATTCTGCAGAGATGAGGGAGTCCAAATCCTCCACAGGTGTAACATACTCACTACCAGGTACTACAAACACCTGATTGCAGTTGTTGCTGCTTAGAGTGGAACAACCAATTCTTAGGTTTAGGGAGCAATTACTTTTTCACACAAGGCAAGGCTGGTTTGACTGGTTTTTTTTTGCAAAGAAATGAAATCCTAGTTTAAAAACAATATTTTTTAATCTACTCAAATGATCTTTGCTTGAAGGTCTAACGTGTAAATGTCACAAAAAAGCAAAAACAGAAGAAATTAGTAATTGGTATTAATGACTTTATCAATTTATAACTGGAACTGCTAAAAACTCAAATCAGTATTTTGTTAAATCCCGTTTGTGTTCATCAGGTAAAGATTGAAACTACATCGTTTCAGAATGACTTTAAAGCTGACATGAGGTAGGATTAAACAGCAACACGCACTGTTGGATTCATGAGGTCTATCCCCCCCATGGTGCATTTGTAAGAATAAATCAAAGATTAACAACAAAACCAAATCTAATAATTTAACACTACAGTAGAAAGTGAGCCTGTTTTAGTAGTAAGGGGTTGTGCAGGTGGTATTTGCGTACTTCTTTCAGGATGTAATCAGACATGGACGTGCAAATTGTCGCTGGTGTCGTGAGGTGGGAATAACGTTTGATCAGAGAGCAACTGAGGTGTGAATAATGTGGGTCGAACACGTGTGGGGATGACCGCTTATGTGTTTCTGCGTTCTTCTTCTCATCTAATCTGAGTTAGTGAATGAGTGTTAAGCACACCTCCTGCCTGGCAGGTTTTCAGGTTTTTGTCATTTTAAAACCAGTTTGTGTTGTGGAAGTTATTTATTTATTAAGTGGTACGTAATTAATCTAAACAACTGAGTCATTCTTTTGCTTGGTCGTATTGTTTTAGATTGATTTTCAAAGAGTTGAAACTCGTGTTGAATCAAAGCAGATTGTGTTTAAGGGCTGAATCGTATCATATGTGGGTTTTCAGCTCATGTATCAGACACAGACCAGATAGGCACACCGCTGCTAGTTACCTTGTGGTTAGACTACATAACCTTAATGTAAGGGGCCTTTCATGATATTGTGTGGGTTTATGTTCTTTCCACAGGTAAATGGCATTGAGGCTATCTTTACCCCCCATCCTTGCCCCACCTGGACTCTCCCATGGGACAGCTTACCAGAATCGATCAACCCTACTGAAGGTAACATCAAACCGGTCCTTCTGGTTCTTCTCCTGGTCTGTTCTTCCTTTTCCATTCTGCTCCCTAAATCTCTGTCAGTGCTCTGTTAGGTTTTTTTGTTTGTTGTCTTTATTTATTTTACCAAATTCATCCTGATTCCCTCCTCACACTTGTTATAACTGTCTTCGTGTCTTTATCTGTACATCCATCTGACACTCCAAACTCTGCCTGTTCAGTATCAGTGATGCTTTACATAAAGAGAGCAACCAGCCTAAAACTCTGCATTAATACTTACTCTTCTCATCTGTCTTGGTTTTTATTTCTATTTTTTGACAATTGAAACATGCAGAAGGAGCATTCAGAACTAATGTGCACTGTCAAGCTTGTGTTTATGCTTTAATGGGTACTGACTTGTGAAAGCTGTAATATGCAGCTGAAGTTGATCGTTGCCCTAAATGGCATCGACGAAGCAGACGGAGAAAAGACACTTCTCCTGCATGCTCTCTTTTTATCAGTGAGATAAATCCTGTTTGGTTTTAGTGCTTAGCAGTGTACATTTGTGAAATAATGAAGTATTAGTTATATTATGATAGTTTATAGGGTGTTTGGGTCCAGATTATCATCATTATGTTGCTGTATTGCTTTTTTTTTCAAACTTCTTGAGACTATGAGTTGAGTTGTCAAGCAATACCGATGTCCCCCAGGCACCTCTTGGACATCTTTTACACTCCTCTTACCTCATCAATATATGCTCGTCAGTTAGCTTCATTATAAAGACTTTAATAATACTTTATTCTGGCCAGAGTCTATTTATTTGAAAATGTATCTTATTTAGGTATCGGCAGGTTTAGGACTCTGACAGAATATTAATAATCTTAATTATAATATTCCACAGTTTCACTGTATCATGGTTTTATGTGTCAAATACTTATTATAGGGATTTATAACAGTAGGCAGCTCTTAGTATTTGCAATTAGTAGTTAAAATTTTTATTTAATCATGATTATTGGAAGTAAATTTGCAGCTAAAACACCAAAGTATAAACAGGTTATTTTAAAATGTAATGCTACATAAACAGTTGTACATGAAAGTGGTGGAACTAAACAAAACTTTTGAATGAACCGGCTGAATGTTGTTACAGTATATATAGACATGCTCGCTCTGGTCGATAGACCACAAACATCTGGGTTTTTGTATCTGGAAAGGTTTTCAGACTTTGTTTTTTTTTTCTTTTAACAAGGAGAAATGTTTAGAGGAATCTTACACACAGTTGACTGACAGTTCATGGCAACATGTGTTGCAATAATATGATGGAAGATTGTTGCAGTTTTAAAACGTTGTCTTTTGAAACCGTGAAACTGGAAACCGTCTCATTCAGGATTTAGTTTTCATCTGAAATTCCCAGTGTTTTCACAAGCTTCACACTCCTTTAGCCATCACAACAACTTTTTATCCGAAGCTCTTTTCTTTTTGTCATAACTATCTTGTAATTTTTGGAAGCTGAACCAAAATCCACAGATGAGAAGGCAAGGATTTGATAATGAAGGGAGGCCGGTCTGGGCTGTGGGAAAGGATGGGTAATAGGCAGCAGACTATGATGACACAGACAAGAGATGAAACAGAGCAGTTAGCCGAGACACAAACAAAGTTCAGACACGAGTAAATCCAATAGAAAAAAACGAGAGAGTCCAGTCCACAATCCAAAATCCAATAAACAGTTTGATGGTCAAAAATGCACAAAACTCAGTTTGACAGGGAAGCAGCCAGAAACAGTGTCAAAATCCAAGCAGAGTCAAGATCCGGGTAATCCAACAAGTCCAAGTGTACAGATCCAAACAGGGCAGGGCAGAAGGTAAAGTTGGGTCCAGTCCAGGGTGGTCCTACATGAAGCTACAGACAAGGGTTTGGATGCAGCATATACAACAAACAAGCAGTGATCAGGAGAAACAAGGAGGTTTAACTATGGAACCAGTTGTATTAACAGGTGAATGGACCAGACTGGGTGTGGAGCGACAGAAGAAAATACAAACACATTAACTAAAGTGAAACTAAATACTCATGAAATAAATATAATCAAATCTCAAAATTAATATGCTAATAACAGAACAGATGGGGCACAACAGAACACAAGATACTAGACTAACTCAAACTGTTCAAATAGAAGCCAGAACCATAAAACTAAGACAAATATGTGGGGAACACTGAACACAGATTGGACTGGTGGCGTGGGCCGAAACTAAACTGTTAGTCCAGCAGAGTTTTAAAGTTTGTTTTTTTCTTTGATGCATCACCCCCCCCCAGTTTGTTGTCATCATGCATGTAAAAGAATACCGATTGCAGGTCACTTTATAACTCAGCATCCAATGAAAGTCAGCTCATACAATTTGGATAATTAAAAATTACAAGTCTGCATCATTTTTTTTTCAGTAATTACAGGTTTTTTAAAGTGCACTGGCACTCAGAGGGATAGTCAATACTGCTGCATTGAGATTCGGATGCTTGTATATTTATTGTTATATGTTTAAAAAAATCCATCTGGTATTTTTTTAGAAATGAAAGTAAAATATTTCAGCTCTAATATTGTAAAATTTCTATTTATTTTGATATTTACGGTAAGTGGCACTGTGTAGATGAAAATACTTGTTTATTTGTCTTTTTTATGCTTTTTATATACATTTAATAAAGATATTCTTAAATGGTGGAATGTGCCCTTTAGTTACCAGGACAGGCTGTGCAGATTTTAAGTTTTTTTTTGTGATAATGAGTTATTTTTGTGGTAAATAAACCATGTTTCTATGGTAATTTGATGGCCAGTGCAGTACGAGAGTGAATCAAGTCAATCCACAAATCGAACAGGAAAACATTTATCTCTTTAATAGTGGTGATAAAAAGTGTCTTTAAAATAAAATAAAACAACAACAAAAAAAAACATTCTGATGATATCAAAAGAAAATTCTCTTTAAAAAAAAAATCTGAAGAATAAAATACTGAGCATCTTAACATTTCGTTAAACTCACACCAGCCTGTTCCTAACAAATACCTGCACCTGCTCTGGTGTTTTACACCAAAACATTTTTCATTTTTCAACATTAAAATCCTTTTTATTCCTATAATACTCAGAAGCAAAATGCTGTTTTTATTGAATTATGTATTTTCAGAAAGCCTTTTCTTCATCATGTTAACACCATATGAACAATTTCTACATCATCTACTTTTTCCTATATTAGTTTAACATAAAATATATTTTAACAATATTTAATATTTGATCAGTGATGATTAGGTGTCAAAGTGCTGTTTCTACCACTCTTCCAGTTACTCATTTATTTTCAGTCAAGTTTTTAATTATCGATTTCCATCACAAATCTTCTCCCATTTAAAATATTCGATGATAAATTGCATCAACCTTTAAACAGAATTACTTTTATATGGGAAGTGAATCTGTTCTGAGAAGGAAAAATACAGCTGCTGCACTTTTCCTGTTAAGTTCTACTGTTAATACAGTCTTCTGCAGTAAAAGGCCCATAGTTCTGTGTTATTAAAGAGTAGAACAAACTAAAGGTCCTTTTAAGAATTTCTTTTCTAAATCGATGTGTGTGGGCGTTCCCCTCTTTTTGCCTCAACAATACACATAAATGGATCCACAAAAAGCCACTTATACACGTCTACAAGGGACATTTAACTATTTATCCTAGTGAATGCATAGGCATTCAAAGGTTTTTATACAGTCTGTGAATGTGTGGGCAATTATGTTTCATTTTTTTAATGCATGTCCACTCTTAAAAAATTGAATAAAACACACAAGTGTAAAAACTTTGAGCAAGTTTAGTCTGTTTCCATTAACCTGTTCGTGTATGTGCATCAGCTAAAGGAGCATGAACAAATGTTGAGTGAAAAGACGACCTACATTTAGAGGGTTGAAGTACCAGTAACCTTTACAGCCTGTGTGGTACTTAGAAGATGGAATGCGTTTGGCTAGAAAATCATGTTGTGAAATGTAGAAACTGCTCCTTTTGAAAGAAATAAAAGCATCACCTCAATACAGAGCAGTACTTTTACTGTGAGCGGCAACTTAATGCTCTGCAGCTGATCGGAGCTCATCAGTTTACAAGATTTTATTTAATTTTTTTAACCATTTGCCAGAGAGAAAAAAATCTATATATTGAATTCACAAGTGAAAAACTGAGTTTTAAATGCATTTGACCTGTTTTTTTAAAAAGGTCAATGTTTTGAGTTTTTACAATCAATAGGCTGGTAGTTTTTTTCACAAAATAAGTGATTTTGCTGATCATCTAGCATCAAGCAGATGTAACGACACCTTGCAGAGCTGTGAACATAATGTTTCTTCATGAAAGATGGGGTGGTGTGTATCTTTAGACCTTTATAATTTAGCGATATGGCCTCAAATTTATATTGCGATATAATTTGAAGAGTGTGCGGTAGCGGTATATGTATACAGTATATTGCAGTATATTGTTTTTTGTCTCTTTATACATGTCAAAATGAGTAGTGGCGTATTATGCTCCCGAAATCTTTCTCCACTTGCTGGCAGACTCGGTCGTACATTTTGGGCATTTCAGTTTGGTTCATATCAATATTATCGATTCTTTGTGTCATATAGAGTGGCTTTGGAAAATACTTGTAAAATTTCAGTCTGCCTTTTTTCTGTCCGCTTGACTCACCTGGTGTTTGTTGAGGGTGCAATTTCTGGCTCCGTGCTTCATAAAACACATCACTCATATTCCCCCGTTTAGCCATGACTGACATATTTTGCAGATTAGGGTTTTCTTCTCAAGATCTGACTCTGTCAAACCGAACCAGGTCCATATAATCGATGTTACACCAATCTATTTTACAAGCAACCCCCCATCCTCTCGCTCTATGCTTGCAGTCGCTGCTGTTCTGTTGACCACTATCTACCTGTATCAGCGCAGCTTCGTGATATCACTATGCTAAATCACGATAGGCTGGTAGAGTCAAATTCTCCACCGCTGGCTAAGTTTATGTCGTTTCTACTGTATACTGTTCATACCGCTCACTCCTATTTAGCAGTGCTTGTTAGTGACTTAAAAAAAAGCAGTGTTTTAAATTTTTTGCATAAATTGTTTCTACAAAAACATGTTGACAGTCTGACAGCTGAAATCTCCAGAAGCATGTTTAGCTAACACTGCTATTGAGTTAAAGATGAACTGATTGCTGCTTTTCACACCTTACAGATTAGCTTGTATTTTGCTTAGTGTTTAAAAGTAATAACACCCTAAAAATGTGTCTACTAGCAAGATATAAAAGCTTGCTAGTTTTGGAATCCATTGTTTTGGTGCTGAATAAAACAACGAAAAAATAATTTATAACTGAACTGATTCTTTTAAAATGAAAGTTTATTGTGTTCATCTTTGGATGGTAGTTATGATTTAGTGTAAAACACTTCCACTAATCAACAGCTTCATGGTAGAATAAAGGAACCTTTGATGGAAGATTTTTGTGCTACTTGAACGGAGGACTGCTTATAAAGAGGTAAACTGCGGTATCGACAGAGGGGCCTGTGAATAAAGCAGTCAACCTCTCGTCTTTAGTACCTAATAGAGGAAAGGTGTGTGTCTGAAAATGAAACAGGATTGAACGATGGAGTGTGTGACGGGAGGAGATGGAGATAAGAGTGAGAGCAGGAGGAGAGACGAGGGTTATCAGGGAAAAGTGGTGAAAGAGACAATGAGGCATAAAAAAGGGCCAGGGGTGGAGATGCATAGTCGTCATGCTTCAGGAATGTTGTCTGAATATTCTTCTAGGTTGTTTGGGTACAAACACAACACCAGCTCCCTGGTGTTTGTCATTAGTAAGAATTTAAAATAAGTTGAGTTGGAACCGGCTCTGGTTTTCCATTTGTGCTTTGACTTCTGCTAAAATGGGATGGAGATATAAATCAGGTTGATGTGTAATCATTAAAACATCTCATCAGTATAGATTTCACATGAATGTATATAGTTTTTGGATGTTGGATCTTGGGGCAAAGTCATACATGAAATTTTGCTCACTTGGTTAAAAGGTTGAGGTCATTTACAAATATTTTTATTTTTCTTCATAATAAAAGAAAATCACCCTCTGGATATTAAATATCCAAATAGGATTGTGTATCTAGTTAATTTTCTGTTAGATTAAAAGTGATTTCATTTTACTGTTGCACAAAAACTTTCATTACTATGATATATACAGTGGGGCAAAAAAGTATTTAGTCAGCCACCAATTGTGTAAGTTCTCCCACTTAAAAAGATCAGAGAGGCCTGTAATTTTCATCATAGGTATACCTCAACTATGAGAGACAAAATGAGGAAAAAAAATCCAGAAAATCACATTGTCTGATTTTTAAAGAATTTATTTGCAAATTATGGTGGAAAATAAGTATTTGGTCAATAACAAAAGTTAATCTCAATACTTTGTTATATAGCCTTTGTTGGCAATGACAGAGGTCAAACGTTTTCTGTAAGTCTTCACAAGGTTTTCACACACTGTTGCTGGTATTTTGGCCCATTCCTCCATGCAGATCTCCTCTAGAGCAGTGATGTTTTGGGGATGACGCTGGGCAACACGGACTTTCAACTCCCTCCAGAGATTTTCTATGGGGTTGAGATCTGGAGACTGGCTAGGCCGCTCCAGGACCTTGAAATCCTTCTTACGAAGCCACTCCTTCATTGCCCGGGCGGTGTGTTTGGGATCATTGTCATGCTGAAAGACCCAGCCACGTCTCATTTTCAATGCCCTTGCTGATGGAAAGAGGTTTTCACTCAAAATCTTACGATACATGGCCCCATTCATTCTTTCCTTTACACGGATCAGTCGTCCTGGTCCCCTTGCAGAAAAACAGCCCCAAAGCATGATGTTTCCACCCCCATGCTTTACAGTAGGTATGGTGTTCTTTGGATCCAACTCAGCATTCTTTCCCCTCCAAACACGACAAGTTGAGTTTCTACCAAAAAGTTCTATTTTGGTTTCATCTGACCATATGATGTTCTCCCAATCCTCTTCTGGATCATCCAAATGCTCTCTAGCAAACCGCAGACGGGCCTGGACGTGTCCTGGCTTCAGCAGGGGGACACGTCTGGCACTGCAGGATTTGAGTCCCTGGCGGCGTAGTGTGTTACTGATGGTAGCCTTTGTTACTTTGGTCCCAGCTCTCTGCAGGTCATTCACTAGGTCCCTCCGTGTGGTTCTGGGATTTTTACTCACCGTTCACGGGGTGAGATCTTGCGTGGAGCCCCAGATCGAGGGAGATTATCAGTGGTCTTGTATGTCTTCCATTTTCTAATAATTGCTCCCACAGTTGATTTCTTCACACCAAGCTGCTTACCTATTGCAGATTCAGTCTTCCCAGCCTGGTGAAGGTCTACAATTTTGTTTCTGGTGTCCTTTGACAGCTCTTTGGTCTTGGCCATAGTGGAGTTTGGAGCGTGACTGTTTGAGGTTGTGGACAGGTGTCTTTTATACTGATAACGAGTTCACACAGGTGCCATTAATACAGGTAACGAGTGGAGGACCGAGGAGCCTCTTAAAGAAGTTACAGGTCTGTGAAAGCCAGAAATCTTACTTGTTTGTAGGTGACCAAATACTTATTTTCCACCATAATTTGCAAATAAATTCTTTAAAAATCAGACAATGTGATTTTCTGGATTTTTTTTCCTCATTTTGTCTCTCATAGTTGAGGTATACCTATGATGAAAATTACAGGCCTCTCTGATCTTTTTAAGTGGGAGAACTTACACAATTGGTGGCTGACTAAATACTTTTTTGCCCCACTGTAGATACATATAAAACTGAATTTGACCTAAAGGCCAGAAAACAAACAAAAAAAAATCCAAAATTAATTACATAATTATATTATTTTTGCTTTAATTGAATGTATAAAGCAAGTACGTATAAAGTACATTACTTTGATACAAAGAAAAAAAACACTTAGTTTTTTTTGGAAGGTCTTTAGGCTACATTTTTATCATTTTTGGATCAAGTTGCCATGGTGACAGAGCTCTGTCAATTGCTCAGCCCCCTGATTTCTGCCCGTTGATTTTTCTTCTGAAGGTTCATTGCAGGTACTCCTTTACAGATAAGTAGTCACGTGCACTTTTTGGAACACAGTAAATATCAGATTATGTTATGTGATAATCACAAATATTCTTATATCAAATCTCAAGTTTTACAGCAAATCTGTAGAACTTTACCTGAAAAAAAAACCCAAAAACAAATCCTGCCATTATTTAGCGTTCTGCATTGTTAATACAGTTACAGTTTTATTTTATTAGTCATACAATTTTTAGTTTAGCCTGCAGAGTTGTTGGGTAACATTTTTTTGTATCTTCAGTCTTTCTTTAAAAGAAAAAAGGAACCCTCGAGGCAGCAGTGAGTACTTTGAGATTTTTAATTGCTCAGTTAAAATGATTATTCTGACAACCTCCTCTGCATAAGTTTTGGCTGTAACCTTTGAGTGCTTTACTTCACCATGTCGATAGGTTTTATGAAGTTTAATTAAAGATCTGTCGCGTTTGTCTCCCCACACACGCTGAGCGTATCAGTTTAATGATATAAATCAAAGACGTAAATGAAGTAACTTTCTTTTGTTCACTTTTACTTTACTGATTTTTGAAAGTTATTAACAAGACTTTGATTAGAAATGCAAAACATGTTCTCATACATTGCCCATTTTCTCCTCTCTAAAAACAGTTTTGCTGCTTTTTAATAGCTGGCATTTTTTTTCTTCCCCTCAGGCATCTCATCTGACTGTTCTGAACTTTGGAGAAGATAATCAGCCAGATTAGATTCAAGTCTTGATTTATGAGTCGCACTTTTACTTTTCAGACCACATAGTGAGTTGATACCTTGAGGACATGGTATAAAATTATCTCAGCTAGACTTACTTAAATAGATGATCATTAACTTTAAATAATACAATGTGGTAATGAGTTCATCTCCCAAAACTGCACTTTCCATTATATATTTAGCATTTTCTTCACAAAATGTCTCTTCAGTTACTGTTTTATGTGCTAATAATTAGTGATTACTGGACTTTTACTTGTGTGCTTGAGGAACAGGAACTACATAAATCATGTATCTGTGTCCAGTCATTTCTCTGAAGGAAGCTGAGCAGATAGATGTTTAATGCATGTTACACCTCAGTTTAGCATTTAGGTTTATATTCATTAATTGTCACTTTCTGCGGCGGGGGAACGTTACGACAGTGAGCTTTCACAGGGGACCAGTAGGGGGAGAGCGAGAGCAAAACTTAGTTAGTTCTGCTTTAAATTTGCAGCTGACTGTTTAAGGAGGTAGTCAAAGCAGTAGTGTCATCATTTTTACAATATTAGTTGTACTTGTATCTTATTACACCCAACCATAGAAGTAGGAGTCTGTGGCATTGGGTAAATCTATTATGGGGTGGCAGAGCATGAATGCATAGCACTTGGAATGTGGGAGACTATAATTTATTGAAGCGCTTTCCTTTGCGATATTAAAACTGCACACATTGATATTGCAATTACAATACATTTTAAGTAAATTGTGTGGCCTTACTCAGTTGAAACAGATCCTCAAAAGCAAAAATACCAGATAAAAGTCTAAATCCAAGGTCCTTTTTGAAAATGTTCTTGAGACAGACTAAGCTGTGAAGTAAAGTCAAAGAACATATTTAAGTTCTTTGACTTCACTATTGGCTCTGACTGAATCACAGTTAAAAAGAAATACATTCTTTTGGGGGCTTTTTATATAAGCCTTCAGTTCATTCTGTCAGGAGTGAGATGTTTTAACTTCTGCTTTGGAGGACGAAGGCACAAACAGAACATGTCGACTCAGTTATCTAGAAGAGGGAAAGGGGAAAAACTTAAACTGTGATGGTTAACCTTGGATATCATTGAGTATTATTTAATATGATTGTTAATTGAAAGTAGACATTTTTGTTCAGTCAGTCTTTTCTTTTGCTGTCATCAGGAGACAAAAAAAATGTTGGCACGCCTAATTACAGGATAACATAGATGTTTTGAAAGTTCAATAGAACAACATCGTTTTTACTTGTCAAATGGACAGATATAATCAAAACAAAGGGTGATGTCAGTCATTCACACTTCAGAAAGGAGTATATTTTTATTTAACGTAAACTGTATCTAAAGCCTTTTGATTTGTGTGCAGCCATTGCAAAAAAAAAAAAACAAAAAAAAAAACAAACACATTTTGACACAAATATGTGTCGTTTTCTTTTTCAGCTGATGGTATCAGCGCTGTGTGTTGGCATTAGCTTCATTTAGTCCCTTGGGCCTTTAGCTCCGCACAAGCAGACTGTGACACTCAAATCAGTCCTTTCATTCTCAATTAACTGAAACTCCTTACAGCATTTAAATTGGAGATGCAAAGTACGCCGTAAACATGGAACCCAGCACGACAGGCTGCCAGCTTTGTTACTCCCAATTAGAGGGATAATTGGCACTTTATTAGTACAATTCAAGTTCAAACACATCTAGATTCCCTGGGGGATTACAGCAGAGTTTCACCAGTTGCGGTGGTATTTGACTTGTGCCCATTTAGATTCCAAGCCTGTAGCTGTCTCGTAATAAGCTCTCTTTAAATACCACGTCATGAATATTCATTTGTCTCTATAGTTTTGTTTTGTTCAGTAATCTCTGCTGAGCCATTGCAGTGTGGATGTGTTGCAGAGAGACAGTTCACCAAACCCCGAGCCAGCTTTGAGTTAAGTTTTTTTTTTTATTTTTGCCATTGCATAGCAGTGCTAATTAAATACTGATTAGTCTTTTCTACTCTGAGAAAAATGCAAATCTGAATCTATTTTAGTCTTGAACCTTAAGAAAAACTGTGAAACATTTAAATTAAATGACCAACAGCTACTATTTGCAATTTTTAGTGAACAACCTTTTTATTTTCTGTTTTCTATTTCTACAGGGATGTTGTAAAATAAAAGCTGCAATATCTTCTGTTTCTGTAAGCCTTCCTTTGATTGAGCAAATTATCTTTGAACTTAAGGATGACACATTTTAATGTTTTCAAAAACACCTTTAATTTCTTTTAATTATGGTTTAAGAGCAGCTACAAGACATACTCAACACCCACCGTGTTCTTTAAGACCCCCTGATGGTAAATATCACAGCCTTTTCACTCTTTTTGTAGTTTAATTTCTCCCTGCGCTTTCTGCCAAAGGCTTAGATTGTTTGAGACTTTCATGTGAGGATGTCTTGCATTAACTGCTCTTTTAAAGTCTACAGATTTTTTTAGAAATCCATTGTTGATATTCAGGTGTGTGCAGAACTTTTTCATTTTCTTGGCTTCTATATAAGTCTAAACAGAGGTTTATTCTTTTAATCAAACTATATTAACTCATGTTTGACAGGTATAAAAAGTTGGAATGCTCCCTTCAGCTTGGGGTGAGTTTTTGTCTCAAACAAAGGAGTTGAAGTATCAGAGATAATTGTTCGTGAGTGATGCCAGGATGGACCAAGATAGATTATCCACCCCTACTTCTTAGTAATAGGGATGGCAGTAGTCTTAAAGGGAAGGAGGTTGTCCACTGATTAAGCAGCTTGATCCTAATTCCCAGAAGACCATGTATTAACGTATCCTTGGGCTAGATACTAAACTCCAATATTCCCCCTGGGGTGCTGTACAAGTGGCAGCCCACTGGACCAGTGCACAGAGGAAGGTCAACAAAGACACAGAGCGAGTCTGGTGTGGAGGAAATTGACTGACCTGCACAAAGTCTTGACTTCAACCCAACAGAACACATTTGTGAAGAGTTAGAACGTAGATGAGCCATACCTTCCTGTCCAACATCAGTGTCTCACCAAACAAAGGATTCTGGAAGAACGCTGCCTCGGCGGCTGTAGTGTCTCAGGAAGGAGTTCACCCTCCGATTAGGAAAAAGGAGCTTGATCCCGTGTCCCGGCAAGAGGCTATGTGTCGAAGTATCCTTGGGCAAGATACTGAACCCCGCAACTGCCCCCCGAGCGCTGTTCAAGATGGCTGACCCATCCTCACCGTGAGGCGGGTCAAATGCAGAGCCAAATTTCCCCACGAGGGATCAATATAGAAAAAAAACACACCCTAAAACACATTATGGAACGCCTTCCCAGACTTCAACTCTATATTAAACAATACAGATTAAGAATAGGACAGTATTAAAGTTCACATATGTTTAAACTAGGAATGCATTGATACCGATACTGGTATCAGGTATCGGGGTCGATACCATTCTAATGTACTTGTATCGGTATAGGTTAGTTAACCGGTACCATGAACCGATATTTAAAATGTGGAAACTCTGCAATAATTTTACAGAATGTTTTTATTTTTCACTTTAAATTTGCCATTTTCACCATCATTTGTTGAAACAAGCAGAGAGGAAAATAAAACCTGTCTTCCAATTTATTGCATTTTTTGTGTGGTAGAAGTATCTGCATTGGTACTCGGTATCGGCAAGTACTCAGATCCAGGTATCGATATCGTATCAGTTTTTAAAAAGTGGTATCGTTGCATCCCTAGTTTAAAGGCAATGTCCAAATACATTTGGCCACATAATGTAGTATATTCTGTCCGGCCTGGAAATGCCTCTGATTCCCCCAGAAGGAACTGGAGAATGTCCCAGCAGAGATGGATGACTCTGTTTCTTTTCTGGATCAAAGACCTTTGCTGCATAACCTTGAATTAACTGAAAGAAGTTGGTTGATTGTGTGCTTTTAATTATATTTATGAATATACAGAACTTGTTTTCTGAGTGTTTTAAAGTTTATACAGTTTGTAATATGATAATATGACTGAATGCTGTCAAGTGTTGAAGCAGCTGCAAATACACACCTCTGAGGGTAAAATATTATTATGTTTGTTCTATTATTTTTCCTTCTGCAGTTGTTTTGTTTGTTTCCATGGTTAGGGTTATTTCTCTATTTCTATTTTTCTCCTGACAGGAAAGTTATCGCCTCAGGATTTTCTCTTCCCAACATAACCAAAGTCAACTTGGGAGGAATTTCTCATTCTGTCAGCAGATTTAAAAAAACCCACACATTTTTACTATGTTCAGTACTGTTTGGACTGTAATAACTCTAAATATGATGTGTCATATTCAGTTTTTCTGAGATGTACTCCCCACGCAGCAGGGAACTCTCTCAGTACCCACATCTAATTTGGTGGCGTATGGTCTTTGGCGTGCTTATCTCAGTTGTACATTCCAGTTTCTTCCCTCGTGTTTAACACCCTGATGGTTTTGGCGCACTACGATGTAAGTGTGTTTTATCAGTTGTGTGTGTATTTTGTCTGTTTCTGCATCTGCAGGTCGTTTTAACAATAAACACGAATCATCAGAATTGCAGGAGCCATCATAATAATTTTTTTAGATAGAACTTTATGCAGCTGTCAATATTTACACAGTTTCTTTTATCCTCAGAAGTGTGAGCATAAGCACAATTTGTCCAAGTTGGATATTGAATTAATCGCGTTATAATAATTAATATTTTCTGGTGGGTTGTAAAAGTGTGTGCCAAGTTTAAGACTGGGGTTAGTGTGTGTTTTTATAAGCAGGTGGCTCAGTGAGACAGTTTAATAATTCAACTAAATTATGGTTTAATTATCCAAAGGACACATGCAGCATTAGAAGCCAATATTCAGTCCCTTGATTATTGCCCCAATTTTCAAAATAGGGATAGTTGTGCCAAGATATTTTCAGATATAGCAAAGGAATAAATATCTGTTGTGAGAAAAGTGTGTTCTCAGTTACAGAATTAGATCGTGTGAGATGGGAAAGTAAATAATACTAAAGTTTATATTTCAAAAGTTGTCATTAAACTTCACCTTCAGGCTTCAGGGTTCGACTCCTGTGGCGACAATCTCAGCTCTCAGAGTTAAAATCCTTTTATTTCTGCCCCTGGAGGAGGAGCCTCGGCTTTGATGACCCAGTGTTTCTGTAAGGGAACCAGGAGTCGTAAGAACAGCAGCTGGCTACAATCCAGCTCGCTTTTTATTTATAGTTGAGTTAACTCCGCAATGCAAGGGCTAAAAGCCCTGCTGACTGGGAGATTTTACAAAGGTGACAGGCCGGGAGACATTTACACAACCCTCCACAGATGCCAGCTTTGTGCCACTTACTCCTTCACTCTGACAGCTCTGGCAACGTACGGAGAACCAAGAGTGTGTGCAGAATGAAAGTAAACCAATTCAGTTTAAAAGGAGCTATTGTGAGGAAATGTTTTCTGTAAACATCATAGGCTGGCTGGGTAAAGTTTTACAGTCCTCTTCTATCATTTACGCTCATGAAAATAAATATGAACTGACAAAAGGTTTGCGTAAACTGCAGTGTACTGTGGGAAAAACATACTGACAGCTACAAAATTTTAGTCCATTTAGCACAATAAATGCTGAAATAGTTGTAAAAATACATCTACAAATACACTGCGGGAGGGACTAAAAGCTCATGGATTTATATGAAGCTATAATTAATCCCAAATATTGGACATAATTAGTTGAGTAAACACCAACAATGCATAAACGTAGACTGATCAGACACAAGTGAGAGAAACAGCAATAATTAACAGAAATTGCTTTTATAAATGTTAAAACTGCTACAACAAAACAAGAAAGTAGCTTTAAATGAACACGCGACTCTTTGACATCAACAACATTCCATCAGAGGTTGAACTCTATTGTTCAGGTCATAGTTTTACAAATTGATGTAAAAGATTAACATTTTAAAATACTCAAAATACCATGTAGTAATTACAACCAATGTAATATAATAATGATGTAATACATTTCTATGAATTAGCCTGGCCATAAATTCAGATTTTAATTTTAATGGTTGTGTTTTCCAGTGTAGACTTTGTTTGGATTTGATGATGTGCACAGTTATCTTTTGTTCATTCTAAAATTGAACAGTTCAGACAAATTGGAAATGTGTCGTGACCTGTGAGGTTCGCTGAGTTCAGTCATTATGCAGACACCTCGCCTGCAGCTGTGTCAGGTCATGTTTTGACAGACATTCCACAGCAGCTCAAAGATGCACACTGAGCAGTTTGTTCTCCGTGTTCGTCTTCACAACATTTTGTCTAGCTTGCCATGGCAAACTTGCAAAAAAATCTTGACGGGTTTCAGTCACTGTCCCCCCCCCCACACACACACACTTGAATCAAATGCAAAATAAAAACTTTTCTGAATCCCGCTTTGATACATGATTCATCCTACATAGGAAGTTTAGTATAAAGCCTAATAAACCAATTAAATGTTGTTAATACTACATTAAATTATAAAACAAATACATTAAAGAAATTCAAGAAGCTTTTGCTGCATTTTTAGTCTTGTTAAAGGCAGGGTATATGATTTCATTTTAAAGCACTTTTTTTAATACTGCAAAAAATGCTCTTCATATACCAGTGGCAATTTACATTTTAGGAGTTCTTAAACTAGACCGAGTAATGATCATTCTTTCTACCGCGAGAAACCCTGGGATAACCTCATCCAATCAACTTCCATGGTCCGTCCAGGATAATTGGCTTGTAAGCAAAGCTTCCGTGTTCCAGCACCTCCCCCTCTGCGCGTCCCCTTTGTGTACACACAATGCTCGTTCTGGCCTATAAACAGGAAGTGAGCTTGCGTTACTTTGTCGCGCCAGTAGATAAATAGATTGCGCAAGCTGCATTAGCCGTCGTGTTTGTTTGGTGAAGCATCAAGTTCGACGTTAGTGCAGATAAGCTTCCCAAAATGAACCCAAAACGCGAAGCTGTTGTGGAGAAAGAAGAAAGCCGACGAAGATTGTGCCAAAAACCGAATCTGCATCGGAGCTTTACACAGTGGCGTCAAAATCAAGGAAGCTAAGGGCTTGCTAACTGATGCGTTGGTTGCCGATTTTCATCTGGACAGGTAAGATCAGGTTGTATTTTGTGTTACCCAAGTGAAGCTGGAGAACGCGACTTTGGTGGAGACCCAACAAGACCATTCTGGCAGGGCGTGCCTGTGTTATTGAGGCGTGGCTTATGGGGAGAGCATGAAGCAAGGGGTAGGACTTTTTATTTTGCAATAACGCCCTCTTGAGGAGCACTCACACAATCGTATACCCTGCCTTTAAATCTAAAATAAATGAGCAAGACATGAAATAATCTGAACCTAAATCTAATTGTGTTAGCTTTGTTTTTAAACCAAAGCGTCCTCTGAGTAATCAATGCAGGATGCTGCGCATTCACCTTGTTGCCACAGTTTTGTCTTCAGGTTCTAATCTGTGTGATGGACCTGTGTGATAAGGCCACCAGCAGCACTGGCAAAGAAAAAAGAAAAAAAAAAAACTGGTGGCCTGCTGCCAGCTGCAGGAGCTCTGCAAAGCACCTTTTATCAGAGGACATACAGGCTAATGGATCCTCACTGACCCTTGATGACTTTGCCACAGTATGTTTTCTACTTGCTGAGGTTTTTGGAGATGTCACAGCCCGAGTCAACCTGCTTCAAAAAGCCCTCTCCCCATGATGCAGAAACTCCTACTGTTTTACTGGTAGGGATGTGCATTAAAAACAAACATAATATTCAGATTTGTTGGTGTTTTATTCTTTTTTCAAATAACTCCCATGTGCACACAGTTAGAAAAAGACGAGTGTCAGCTTTTTTCAGTGCGATCATTCTACTCTTTAGCAGCATAACAAAATGTGTCAGCTTAAATGTGCTTGTATTCTGTAGCTCACTGGCTGTATTTTCCACCTGATGATGATGATAAAATGACAGAAATGCTGGATCACACACATTTTTTGGGAAGTGTGCTAAAAAAATACAACCCTGTTTGGTAAAGCAATGTGGTGGTCAGGAAACCACTTTGTGGGGAAAGAATACGCTGCCTCTTAGCAAAATGACACGTTAATTAGTTAAATCTGATTTTTTGAAGAATTCTTCAAATATTCAGAAATCTGTACTTACCAGTTGCATTGATGGTCAAATGATTTATAATGTTTCTGCATTTTCTTTCAAAGTCCATCAGTTTTTGTCTCATTGAGTCTGCAGAGGGTTGTTTAGACTGTTTTGTATATAAAAATTGAAATGATTTGATGACTATGAACACATTGCTGCTCTGTGAAAAAGAAAATCAAGGTTGATGGAAAAATCGTGAACTCAGTAACCTAAAGATTGTAATATAGTGGTGCAGATTGCCTTCACAGTGTTTCCAACAAAGGTAAGGTGTGATATGTATACGTCACTCTATAGATATGTTCATAAAACAATTCCTAACTCAGTTTTTTTGTAATTAGGTCATATGTAAGTCACACCAGCCATATATGAAAAATAATGCAAAAGTTTCACATGTACTTCAGTGTGATTACGACTCAAAATCCATATATTTTCACACAATTTAGCGTTTAGTTACCAACCATCACAGCTCAGTGAGATACTAGCTTAGCTGTGATTAGCTCACTAACATCTCCATGAGAGAGACTAAACAATGGAAATGTCTGCTGCTGATGTCTCATTTAAAGCAGTATAAACTAAGGAATAGGGATTGTTTCTGTTGTTTGGGTCTGAACATCAGGCTGCAACTCCGGGGCTGAATGAAACCCTCATCAGTCTAAATTTATGAACGAGAAATGCTTTCTGCACAGCACATCAGTAGCTAATGTTGCACCAGATGACTGAGGATGCAGGAGGCTGCCATGTGCTTTGAGCTAATGAGGTAAATATCGCTCGCACAGCAGTTGGAAGTTCAACCACAAACAAGGAGACACTTGATTTTACCTCTGAGGCTGAATTTTTTTATGATGAGAGATTGTTTGTGCTCTCTAGCAGTTGGCGATCATCATGGTGATGAGAGAGTGAAGGCCTGTTTTTTCTCTAACAGTTACTTGAATCTGTTGGTTGCAAATCCAAGTCGGGTTTTAGTGACAGAGAAATTCTGTTAACTCACTGATGTCAGCAAAATAAAAACATGACAGTAAAAATAAAATAATTTGAAATGGGATTTCAGGTGAGCTTTTCTTGTATCTGCAGCCAAAAAAGTTGCAAGGTCTCTTTAAAAACGTTTTTTTCTTTGTTTCTAAAACAGAGTTCAAATTTCTACTCGTGGGTGTTCTTTTTGAAAACCGTCTGCTTTTTTCTTTTATATTAAAATGCCCTAAAATATGTGCTTTTTTCATCTTCTGGACAGGCAAAATGTCAAACATCCGTGCAGTCAGGAAGATGCAGCAGCTAAATAATTTGGTTGCCATGGTCACAGAGGTAGCCAGACCCGGATGCACGATTGTTGATTTCTGCAGTGGAACGGTACAAATATTCATCCATTCATCAATACACCAATGAAAGTTGTTATATTGTTACATTTGACTAGCTACATATTAGATGCTGCTCCATTAGTGACTGAGATGGAGCAAATCTTCGTACTTTTACTCTCGAATTTTGTTCTTCACTTAAATATATTTTGTAAAGGATACAAATAAACACGTTTTTATATTCTTAAAGAAGGCCCTCTGAACAGCTCGGCTCTGTTGTTTAGGGATTAAAAAAAGCCCATCAGTGTCTGTATCCCCGTTGATTCTCTCTTTTGATGTGTGTTCTGCTTACGTCTGACTTCTTTTGCTTTTGTTTTCTTTGTTGCGGGCTCTCAGGGTCATGTGGGGATTGTTCTGGCTCATACACTTCCAGACTGCCAGGTAAGTGTGTTTGAAGATACGCTCTATTGTTTGTGTTTTTGTGACCTTTTCCAGACAAAATAAACAAAAATAATTACCTCTCAATTTTAAGAAATTAGTTGACGAAGCTTGAAAATTATTGCTCGGTTGTTTCTTTTACATTTTGCACAGCGTTCCAACTTCTTTGGAACTGAGGTTGTATACATGTAAATATTTATGAACATGTACATTCATATAAATATACATGTACTTATCACACACACACTGAGAGTGTCTGCAGACAAAAGACTTTTTTGTCTATCCTACTGATTCAATCAGAAACGTTGACGTTGCTCTAATATGGTGAGGTCATTTGATTTACTGCTGTGTTTTGGTTTTTCTATGAGTGATATAGTCCTGGAATTTGGCCTTCTTCATCTTTTTCTCTCATTTTCCCTCATTTGTATTTTCATCTTTCCATCGCACAGAAAACTGGTTTAAGTATGTTGTCCGACAGTAATAACTGCCCACGTGAAACAGGTGACGACTGAGCAGTTCACGTGGCTTAAATAGAGCATCAACTCAAATTATTTTTGTAATCACACCCTTGAGCCACTCCAATCAATTGAGCTACTTGTACAGCGTTTTGAGTTCATTTCTTTTCGTGTTTTCATTTAAGATCATTCTGATAGAGAACAAAGAAGAGTCTTTGGTCAGGGCCCAGCGTCGCAGTGCTGAGCTCGGTCTGAAAAACGTTGGTTTCATTCAGACCAATCTGGATTATTTCACTGGATCGTTTGACATTGGGGTGAGTTCAGTTCTTGTTCCTTTTTTGAGACAGAAACAGTTTAAAGCTCCACATAATATACAAATAATTTTAAATAATAATTATACAACACGCTAAATCTGAAAGAAAATACAACCCAAATTACTATCAAAAATATAAAAGGCTGCAAATACAGAGTCAAATTTCTGTCATTATTAGGACACTGTATTGACTTCCATTCATTTCTGTAGCCTAACTCAGACCCTATCTCTAATTTTAACAATTATCACTACTCATATAACACCAACCCTTGAGCCAAAATTACATCCCAATGCATCAAGACCAAAAGGTCCTTACAGAGTAGGTGAATAAACCAGAAAAGGTCCTATATACAGTAAGTAACAAAAAGCAGGTACAACCACACACACACACACAAGTGTGTTTTGTTATCCTTATGGGGACCGTCCATTGACTTCCATTGATTTTAGTAACTAGATTTATACCTAACCCAAACCCTTTTCCTAACCTTAACCATTACTGATCTATAACTAACCCTAAGACTAACTAAAACTCTATTCACACCATACCTATAAACCTAACCCCTAACCCTAAAAAGGGAAGTCCCCCTCATGGGGACCAGGCTTCGGTCCCCACAAGAACCCTCGGACCCCAGAAAGATAGTAAAAGTCAGGAAACTGGTCCCCAGGAGGTCAGAAATACAAACCCACACACACACACACACACACACACACACACACACACACACACACACACACACACACACACACACACACACACACACACACATACACACATATCTTCAGGATAAGGTTAGGATTAGCATAATTGTCAACATGTGTGAAGTTTTTCTTTCTTTGAGTTTGTGTTTGTGCTGTTTTTTTTCCCTTTGGTCAGACAAAATTGGATCATTATAGATTTGTTATAGCATCAAGGAGAGAGCATCATTTGAAAGATCTAACTAACAAAGAAATTATTGTGCTAGAAATCAGCGAATTTACTTTACTAAGTTATTCTAACTGTAGTTCTAAAATTGAATGCTTTTGTTAGTTCTGTGTTTTATCAATTTTCTCATGACAATAAAACTTTGTATTGTATTAAAATTCAGTAACATGCTTACCTTTAGTACCCACTTTTTTAAAAGCATTTTTAAAAACATTAATGTTATTTTTAGGGTGTAACATGGTATTTAGTTTCCGTAATAGCATATACAAATTTTCTTTTAAATTGTAAGAATAATTGTCAACTGGATACAAGGACTTAAACCGAGAGATTTATTTTTACCATACAGATTCTTTATAAGACGTTGCAAAACATTCATCTGTGTTAGAAGAACTCAAATACCCACAATGTGGAGAAGTTTGTGTTGAAAACCATTGTGCGTTCATATTAGAGAGAGCAGCAACAATGACATTTCATTTCCTGAAATGAAGCTTTTAATCAAAAACCTTTTAGTGCTACGAGCTTCTCTCAAACTGCGTATCTTTTTTCCCTCTAAATTTTGAAACGCCGAAGGCAGTTCTACCCAGAAAATTAAAGACAGTAGTAATGATCAGGGTTAAAAGATCTCCTCAGAGATGTTTTTTAGTCCTTCTGTTTTTTTTCTTTTCTCTTCTCTTTTGCTTGTTCACTGCTCTGAATATCCTCTAGTCAAAGATATTCTATACTCTTATTAATAATTTGTAGTAGGAAACATGTTTTTTGGTAAGTTAAAATTAAATCTCTGGAAAATGTTTTCAATAAAACTAAACAGTATGTAGCAATAGAAAGAAACACCAAAGGAGAGCATAATCTAACCAAAGGGTGAGAATAATTATCAACCTAATACTGAGCCTTGAGGGACACATTAGTTAATTTCAGGTAATACAGAGGAAGTGTCATCATACGGGAAACAATGATCTCTATCCAGCAGTTAAGATCTTTATCACCAAATCACATGACCTAAGAGGCCATAGTCATTCTGCCATCTATCCAGTAATATAGAGTACGAAGTCGTATCAATGGCAGCAGTAAGATCCACCAAAAGGAAAACAGCCTCTGAGTCAGGACAGAGTAGGTTATTCTGCACCTTCATTAAGGCTGTTTCTCTTAAAGGATTTACCCAAAAATGAGACTGTAAAAGATTCAGATGATCATCAGACGTTCGATAGCTAAAATCTTTCTCATAAACCTTTGATATGAAAGCAAGGTTAGAAACAGGTCTATAGTTTATAAGAGGGTCAGCCATGATTATATACCATTACAATCTAGTTATAGAAGCTTTGAACATCTTCTCAAACTGACAATTAACTTTGAATCCAGGTCTTATCAATAAACTGTGAATTCTGAAGTTTGTTCATATCAAATTTAAGAGTTGAACATTGTCCTTCCTCTGGGTTGCAGCCTTGCTAGGCCCCTCTATTGTGCCTTATTTAAGGTGTATTTACTCTGACTCCTGATTTAGTTGTTGCTTTCTTACAGAGTTCGTATCAGGTTTGTATCCCTCTCCCCCGAGAGACATGTTAAATTTTTACTGTTGTGTGTGGTAGCCCAGTTTTAGAAGAACCAGCTGTTCTAGTAGCCTTACTCCAACTTTCTCTGGGACAAACAGGAATATATATGTGCACCCTCTCTAATTGGAGAAAGCTTTTGTTCTCATATCAACACTCCACTGAGACCTGCTCTACTTGAAAAAACTAAAAACAAAAACACAAATAGTTCTTGTTGACACATGTGGATGTTTTATTGGCTTAGCCCAAATGTCTGTACATGTTCATGGATTTTCTTTTAGATATGATGCAGGAATATAAAATACATGTTTGGTTATTATGAATGAGAATTTCCTTTGTTTTTTTATTCCCTCCATAAACATTTTGGAATCCGATCCTGAAGGATCAGCATATCACAAAGATCTCAAACCCCTGATGAACTACACACGGCCCCATTTTCAATCTCATTCATTTATTCGTGCTGATTGTGTTGAAACTTTCCTAATCTGAGTCAGACTGCTCTTTCAGGATGGTATCTCAGGTGTGAGGCAGCCTTCACACAGAATATCAAAGTTTTCTTTTAATCTTTTCTCATGTTTGATGTTGTTGAGCCAACAGACTTCAGGAGCCATAAAAGTTGCAGTGCTTGAAGATTATTTGTTTTTGTTCTTGGATCTCAGGCAATTATTGGTTTTGGTAGAATTTCTTGTTGCTTGTCATTAATTTGGTTTTTGTGCTTCATTATCTTACTTTCAGCTCGTACCGGTCAAGAATGAAAAGCTTGTAATGTGTAATTACAATACTAATAAGGACATTGTGTGTTTTAAGACTGTAAGATTGAGTTTCTCTAAATCCGTGTAATCGTTAGTTTTTTTTCTTCAAATTTCTTCTTTAGTGTATTTATGTACAAAAAGACCATTATTTTACTTTTTAATGCCAAAAAAAGTCTCAAACTTGTTTGAACAAAACTGCTTAAAACCCACGTGCAATAAAAAAGATCTTGCAGCCTGTTTAAGAAAAGGTTTATGATAATTAGGTGTTAGACAGCTGCAGACATTTCTCCTGTCTCAGGTCCAGACAGACCAAAGGAAGGGCCTGATTATTTCAGTAAGAGGGAATAATGAACTCTCATTACTTCTGTGACGTGATTATTGAGTGAACAAGTGACAAAGAGACGTCTATTCCTCTTCAGAAAAGATGGATTATTAAAGAATTTACTTCCAAAAGTGCCCTCGTAGCTAGAAAATGCTAATTAAAGATTCTCCTCCTCCAGACTCTATAAAGATGGTGGTTATCAGAGTATTTATAGGGGAAATTCTTCAACTGAAATGATTTTAGGTGAGGGGATTTATTATGCGCATTTTATTAGTTCATAATTGACTGTAACAGTTGCTTCAATTAGAAACCTTTTAGGTGGCAAAAAAGAAAACAATCCTATCTTAACCATGTCTGAGTAAGAGATGCTTTTTACATCAAATTAATAATAAGTTATCGAAACATATATTGTGTGTATTTTTTATGCTTAAAATATTTTCTACTACAGATTAAGACTGAAGATTATAAAAAACAGATTTAACCCACATGATTAATGCACAGTATTAACTTTGTTAAGTGTGATACTTGTTTCTTCATTTTATTTGCTTTAGATGTTGGATAATTAAGTTTTTGCTACATTTGACAGTCTATTGGTTTAAGAATTCTTCCACAGATTAAATGTGCAGTTTAATGCCGGGCGGACACTGTGCGATTTCAATGCGATTTCGCCACGATTTTGCCGTCGCAGACCACGCTGCGTCATCGTGGAAACATCGTAGCGTCGGGATGTCGGGTCGGGAGGTCACAAGCCGTACAGTGTGAGAACACTCACGAGGAAGGATTAATTGCTGCTACGTTCTAACGATAATGCTGCGACCTCCCGATCAAACTTCTGGCATGTCAGAAATTTTCGCCGTAGCTCAGGAAATGCAAAATTTAATCAAAGACAACATAAAAAACAACAAAAAACAAACAAACAAAGCGCAATAGTAAACACAGTTCTCTGATCCGGACTAAAATTACAGAAACTGGAGACATGGATTCTGTGACAAATAATATTTTTTTTTTTATGTTTTAATAAGTGTTCTGTGAAATGTGTTGCGTGTTGTAAAATATCCTTGTAGTTGTTGTTATTACATTTATAAAAAGTGTTTAAAAAAGTGCATGCTATGTTTTATTTTCAGTTTTGATGCTTTGCAGAGTTAAATGCTATAATTTGCTTCTCAGGGCTTCTGTAGAAAATATTTAGTCTGACTGTGGGGCTCTTAAACAGATTTCCATGTCCAGCCTGTGAAATGATACATGTGAAAGTGCAGCTTCCATGGAGATTCAAGGGAACATTTAGAAAATAGTCCTTCTGTCCAAACGCACCAGTGAGGTGAGGCGTCAGCCATGCTGTTCACCGTGTCTGGATCCTCTCCAGCCACTTGGTTCAGTCCTGACCAGCACTAAATTTTAGCTCTGGGGCACTGCTGTCAAATCAACATGCAGTTCATTCAGACTCATGGGCGCCGAAGTGACAACTCCTTGGAAAACAAGAGAAGAAGAAAGAGATGGCTGGTTGAATTGAACTGGGGTTATTTTTAAAGAGCTTTATTAACTATTGTCCTATCAATGATTAAAACGGTCTTTTTTTTTTTTCTTGCTGTTCTTGCTCTAGCAAGAAAGATGACTGAAGGACAGACAGGATAGTGTTTTAGGTGTTTTAGTCCCATCCTTAAGCTATTCTTAATATAATCCCAGCATTCCTAATGTATTGACAGATGTTTACTACCATGCACGGGTTACCAACTCAATGGGAATCCTGCAGCAATCGTGCCTCTGCTCCAAAAGCACTGATACATTTTATCTGCCCTAACTACCCCTACGCTGCACTTTGAGAGCATCAATGTATTTTAATTGCACAAGCTATTTTGAAGTAATCAATTAGATTTAGTGCATGCTTACAAGTGCAAACAGTTTAAGTGTTACTTTTAAGGGAAAGAGGGTGTTTTAAACCAGAACGCTTACATTTTATGACACATTACATGTTTGCCTTTGCCTGTTTTAACTCAGGTTGCCCTCCATGCTTGTGGCATTGCTACAGACATGGTGTTGGAGCACTGCATCCAGGCAGGAGCTGCTTTTGTCATTAGTCCTTGTTGCTACGGCTTCATTCAGAACGCAGTCAAGTTCACCTTCCCCAAGAGGTTTGTACCTGCTTCCTACACCCTCACTCCATTGTCACCTATAAGCTTCTGTGCTGTAAAATGCTGTTTTTGACCTTGTTAGCTTCCGGTCAGATTGATGCAGCTTCTCCTCTCCCTCACCCTATTTTCATTTTATAGCCCCAGCTTTCCATCAATTTCCACACTCGTCCTCACTCTGTTTCTCTCTCACATACAGATAATCTGTCTTGTTGCTGCTTTTTGTGCAGCTCTCGTCCCTTATCAGCACTACCAGCAATCTGAGGCAGTAGTGTCACATCACCTCTATGGCAGAGTCCGTCCCTCATGCTTTCAGTCATGTTGTCAGCACTATGGAAAAGGGGGCTTCCCAATGCTGAGACAGCTGGGAATAGAATAAATAGACCAACATGAAAATCTGGTTAAGGAACTGGAAATAAATTACCTTTGTTTATAGACAGTGTTTGGTTTAATAGCAAAATAATCACATATTTCTATTGATCTTTTCTGCTAAAATGATGCTGCTTGAATGCAGCAGAAAGGCAGAATGCACAAGACAGAGAAGTATTGAGGCTGTACTACATCTAATTAGTGTTGATCTGTTGCTAATGCTGCAACAGCCTAGGAATCAAAACACTGTAGACAGCTGCTAAAACAACTTTCTGTGAGTGACTGCTGCAAAACAAAGCTGTTGTGCAGGACTGCTGATGTAACTAAAATGGTATTCATTATTCCAAACCTGCTCTACTGTCTGTGTTGAAGAGAATTACACATTGTGCTGTTTATTTTGTTTTATCTTCTTGTCTGTTCAGTATCTAAAACAGTTGTTAATAATACCCAAACTAAAATTTTAATAGTTTTAGACTTCTTTTTATTAAAAAAAAAAACTCTAAACAAACACCCAAATTTCTGCTGCTGACTTGAGGAAAGATAATTTATCCTTTCAGTTACTCTTCCATCAATTTTTCAGAACACTTATAGAAAATATAATTTTAGTCACAGCTCACCATTCCACACTTGTACATTATGTGCAACACTTCAACCTTAATTCTGTCACGTGAAATGACCAAGGCTGAATCTGGGCTTGATTCATTGTTCATTTGCCTCTGAGGGAGTCACAGAGCTGAGTTGGTGAGTAGGATTCTAAGCAGCAGTGTAACGCGCCCTCCATCGTAACTTTTGGCAGTCAATGGACTTGACATGCAAAACATCAGTTGGTTGGAGGAGTTCCTCTTGGAGGATGTTTAGGTACCATTTTTATTTAAGGGTGTGTCCACTGTCTTGGCTAAGAGGCAACCTCACACATGGTCTCATATGATTTTCCCTTCTAGTAAATCCTTTTTCTGAATACCTCAAGAAACTGGAAAAATGTAATCAGAAGCCATGACTTGACTTCAGTCCTCGAGAGTCCAATCCCTAGACTACAGGTTATCAGTCTGTCCCTGATGTTTTTCTTAGAGAGAAGTGGCTTCTTTCCTGCCTTTATGTTAGACAATCCTACCGAAGTCTTTGTGTCATTTTGCAGATGCTCTCACACCTTTACTTATTACTGAACGAGCTCTGTACTGGTGGTGTCCTGATCCTGCAGCATAATCAACTTTAGACAATGGTCCTGGTGCTTGACTTTCTTTACTGTCATAAATTCTTCTTCACAAAAACAGTGAAAATAAGTTTTAGGCAATAAGTTAATTGACATGGCAATTATTCTTCATCACATTCCGGAGTTTATGCAAATTACAATCATATACTCTGTGGCAGCAAACTTTGCAACAAGTAACATTGTTTTGCACTCAAAACATTTTGCCTCTACTGTGATTTTATTAGACACAAAAAGGAAAGCAGAAGTCAAAGCCAAATTGACAAATGAGACACTTATTAAAGAATAACACTATTCAGATATTGTTTTCCAAGTGATGGATTTTATTATTTCATGTGTTCATAAGAGTTCATAAGAGACTACTGAAAAGTTTCAGTCATTCTAGCTTGTGTCTTAAACAGCCAGTTTTCTTTTCTCTCCTCACTTTCACATCACATTTGCAAACTTGGCAGTTTTCATGAATGAAGGTTCTATGATCTTCACAGTTGAATGTTTTCTCCGATCTTTCCAGGGATCTCAAACAGCAAACAAACAAAACACAGTTTTAGTTGAATTGGCAACTATAAGTTGTCTTCAGGCACGAGCATCTATTTCTGTGTGTCAGCATTGTGATTTTGTGATTCTGTTCAGGGTTATCCTGCTGCTTACTTGGTGTGAGGTTAGATCAGCTCCACTTGACCTTCAAAACAAACATCAGACATCAATGATATTTCAGAATCATAATAAATGATAATCATAATAAATGAATAAATAAATTATTTCATTTGTTGTAATATTTATATCCGTCTCTACAAATGTAGTGGGATTTTTCACTTATTGTGAGCAGAAGCACAGTAACTGACCTTTACTACTTTTAAACAGCTTGTGTAAATTAGATTAAGACAATTAACAAAGATGCAAATACTTTCTGTCTCTGTGGTATTTCTGACCCTTAAATTGTGCCATGGGAGATCCCATTTATCTTCAGTGTAAATATTTAAAAGTTCTCATATTTTTTCTTCTCTTTCGGTAACTTGACTCATCAACCGACCTGACTTCTCAGAAATTCCAAAGAATGTATTTTCAAAATGATTTTATTGCTCAAACGAACAAGAAGCTGTTTCTGCAGGGTGGTATTTAAGGACCTCCCTGCTTGGTTCTCTCAGTCATGACACTTAGTATATTTTGCCTGAGGTAATGTTCCATGTACTCATATGGACATTCTGCAGGTGTAGACATTCTCAAGTTGTCTCCAGGTCTTTTTACGAGCTGTGAAAATCAACCACCCATTTCATTAAGTCCTCAAATGTTCACGTTAAACATTCTGCTTCTCTCCGTGTGACCTGACTGGCCCACAGCCCTTTGACCTGCCTCATGTTGAACTTTAATTAGCATCAATCATTAATCAAACGAAACTACATTTATCCATCACAAACAAACGGACTTTGTTCCCATGTTATGACAGTAATGAAAGTCCTTGTTTCCCAGGAAGAAAGTGATTTCTTTAAGGGATCATGTGTACTGTTTTTGTTTTGTTTGGGACTTGTTCTCTTATTTGTGGTTTATTTGTAGAAGATGTTTCATTCCCTCCACCCACAACCTTCTTGGCTAGTCAAACATATGACATACATTGCCTTTTATTAATTCTCCTTGGTAGAGCTCTTTTTTTGTGAGCTGCAAACGTAGAGATTTTGTTAGTTTTGACACTAAAGTTCTGACTGATGAAGGGACAAAAAGTTAAATATAATAAAGAGTGGTACATGCTTGAGCTAAGTAGTAGTAGTAGGCTTAAAAATATCAGATTCAAACAAAACTTTCAGAACTGATGTGGATTTTAAAGCATATTTACATGACAAGCATTTATTCAAACCAGTATCCTCTACTTCATTTCATGTTCTATCAATTTCAGTTTGAGGTTGGAAAACCTTTCTTCTGTGTTTCTTGTTAAATGTGCACTCTATTAGATAGCTTTTAGATAGTTGCTTGTAAAGGATTTTGGTAGTAATGTTGTATAGATCCTGTATTGGAAATTAGACTCTTTTGATGGCAATCTTTTTATAATCTGAAGAAACCAACAGAATCAAGAGCAAAGAAGTTATAAAGTTTATAGAGGGATGAAATGCTGGAGGCTTGTAATGTGTCATTATGTTGTGGTTATATATAACACACCTTATGATGCAACCTGGACACATCTTCAGTGATGTACCCGTGGTCCCTGGATGTTTTGGGTCTTACATCAGGCACCATCACCCACGTGATCAGTCCCTGACTTGTATCCAGTTAGTGCACCACGCCACGTCTCCCCTTCCCTCAATCAGAGCCACTGTGAAGTTTTCTTAGCAGCTTCCATTATGTTTTTGGTGGCTCTTTGCCTTTTCAGTCCACAGATTCCTAGGTATCTCAGGACCTAATGTAACAATTGGCCTGCAGAGCCCCTGCAACCCATTTCAATTGGCTTACCAGCATGCTTTCCACTCATTCCTCCGACGTTCCGCCAACCAGTCAGCATACTTGGCCTTCTTCCATTCCTGAGCCTCCTCTGTCTGATCTTCCCAGGGGACAGCTTTAGTACCACCACCTGCTTGCTAGTCTAGGACATCAAGACCATGTCTGGCTGGAGTGTTGTTGCTGCCATGATGCCCAGGAATTTTAACTGTCTCACAAGGTCCACCAAAAATTTACATTCCCTTGCTGTTGCAAGCAGCCTCCCCTTGGTCTTATTTGGAGGCAGGGCTTCTCAGCTGCTCACACAAAGGTGATGGTACCCTTGGAGGACTAGTCCTGCTTGTTGTTGTTGATACCAGCACAGATGGTTTTTGTTACCGCCTGAAGCTCTTGGTCATGGTGCCAACAATACCAACCATCTTCCAAGGCCTTTGGGCAGCAGCTGAGGGTTTGTTCTAAAGATCCCCATTTCTGGCAAAGTTGGCAAGCAGGTGAGTCCCCCAGGGCCCAGGTGAACAGATTGGCGGGGCTCGGGAGAATGTCATACACTGACTGTATTGGGAACTTGAAGTGGTGTGGCACCGTCTTCCAGTGTTCTGCCCAAGTGATCTTGCGACCCGTTGCACCCCCACAAATGGTCCAAACCCCCTGCTTCTGCTTTGACATGCTCAGTATTCTGCTGAATGGTAATGTTTATAATTGTAACAAATCTGTGACAATTGAAGGAATGAAGTATTGCACTAAATACAAATAAATTGTTGATAAATACTTATTTCAATCCTAAAGAGTATTACATCAATTTTAATCTATTACATTTTTAGAAACCATTCATTAAAGGGTCAAAACTAACTCACTAATTACACAAATATTATTCTGACTGAATATCAGCAAGGTGATTTAAATGTAAAGAGTAATGTACACAATCAAAACCCATAAATATTGAATTAACTGGGCACATTCTGCTGTTAGAGACCTTACCCTCTGGAAAACAACTTTGAAGGGTAAAGATTAATACACATTTATGCTTCTTTACTGACTCTATATTTTTTCATTTTCTAAAAATGCTTAAGTCTTCTTGTGTTTAACTGGATTTTCTGATCAAAGTCCTACACATCTCTCTACACCCACAAAATTTCCAGTCCTGTTTGTGTTGCAGCAAAAGTTAAAAAACACCAAATGTGGTGTAGTTTTTACACGTTATAAATACTTTTAAATCTTAAATCTTCTGTTTTTACAGCAAAAGATTCCACGAGACTCTAACGTACAAGGTAAGCTTTAATCTGTCAAAATCTTTTCACTCAATTTTTAAATAATTTGCATTGAATTTAAAGGTGATTTACTGAAACTCTTTATTCCTATTTGCACAAGCAGCATAGGAATTTAAATGAGTTGCGTGATTGTAAAATGTATCAGGGAACCAGTTTTTCCTCACTGTTTTCCTCTTTCTGAAGATGCTTCATATCAAATGAAGTATGATGGAATCTGAAGTAGTAAATTTTACTTTGACATTCCAGAACCAAACCTCAGTGACCCGTTGAAAGGTGAAAGTATTCTCCTTCCCCAGTTGTCAGCAGTCAGCAAACATAGTAGTCAGGAAGGAATCTCCAGATATGTAACTAACCAGTGAGCAAAGGTGCTGGGTTAGGTTGCACAATATTGAAACCTCCATTGTTACAATTAAAATTTTGTGATTTTTCTAAATTTGTGGGAATTTCTAATCATTAAGCAAATAAAATGTTACTGTTGCAGTTTTAGCATAAGATGTGTCAGTGAAATGGTTTATTGTGTGGAGTATAATAAGATTCAGCTTGAACACAACTTTAGTTTTTATAATATTAACAGTAATGTTTCACATTGTATTAGCAATTAATAAATGCTGGTAATAAATCTTAATTTGAGTCTTTTAGTTTTGAAAAGTTTGTCCTTGTGAATCTGAATATTCAGACGTTTGGATGAAAAACTTTTTGTAAAATATTTGCCTCGGTCAATATATGAGAAGTTTCTTATAAGTTGTTTTTAATGTTTCTAAACTGTCAGTTAAATATCATAATATTTTAAGAATTCACAACTGGAACAATAAGTAAATAAGTGTTTATTATCAACTAAATAACAAGAGAAATACATGTTTATTAATTAAATAACCATTAATTAAGTGGTTATTAACAGTGAAATGACAGTGACTTGAATTCTATAAAATTCAATAAAATGTCAAACAGTAACACAAATGTAATAAAATTTCCACACAAATCACTGTCTCAGGGATAGATATTCTGCAGGCCCTTACAAGGTAAAGCAGCCTGCAGCCACTCAGCTCTTTATCGCTCAGTGCAGACAAACCGTTGCATTCTGGGAGGGGCGAGTCCGATGTGATGTATGGGACATGTCAAAGCCCTCGAGGGAAAATCTGTGCAAAGTAGCTGCAGGTTCTAACCATGGCAACCTCAGGTGGACATGTCACAACATCAAACCAACTCTTTGTGTGTGTATGGTGAGAATCACACATTAACATGGCCTGAGTGGCACAGGAGATTTTATATATAGCAGATTGAAGGTTATGATGGTTTATCAGGAATCTTTTGAACAAAAGACAAAAATAACAAACAAGTGTGATAGTTTTGTTTAGCTGATACATTAGCTGTCGCTTTAATGCAGCAATCCAGGGTTTTTTCCCAGGGGGCGCCACTGAGGCGAGAAGAAAATGTGATGCACCTTTAAATCCCACACATCTGTGTCCGTGACACGATAGCAATATTAGCGAGTGTCGGCTGTCATAAGTGCACGCACGCCACCTTTTTTTTTTTACTGTAAACACTTCATGGGTAAGTTATGTTTATTAAACTAATGTTTATTTATTTTAAATGTTTCAGTTTCATGTGCCTTTGCAGCATTGTAAACAACTCATAAACGCTGGACGGGCGTAGTTCTGTCCCGCTATTGGCTAATGCTGGGTGGCGCTCAAGGAAAATTAAATGCGCTTCTACAGGATGGGAGGGCTTTGAGAGAAAAAAAGATTTTTACCTACTTTATATTACAGAAACTGGGTTAGACCATCACTTTTATGGAATTCTAAAAAATTCATACATAACTCCTGAAAAGAGGAAAACTTCAGATTTAAAGCTGAGCCCTAAATCTCCACTCGTTGGTTTTGCTTTCAACCACCTTTTTTCTTTGGTACAGTATTTTCTCAGTGTTTTAATCCTCTAGAAAACAGACTGCATTGTTTTATATCAGAACCATAGCTGTCCTTCCAGAACTATAGTGGTTAAACCCAGTGACAGCACGCTGACGGATAGCGCTGAGGAAAAAAAGAGTTAATGGTGTGAGGTATTGGTGCTTAACGTAAACTTTAAGGAGCTGCTCCGTGGCCTTGCATTCAGCGCTTTACCTCAGCCGTGTGAAAAATGGGATCAATTAAAGCCGAGGCAGGTTAGAGATGACTTACGGCCCCCCTGAGTCACTTGTTACGTGAACCATAACAAGGGAAAACCAGGATGAGAAAGCTTGTCCTTTGTTTGGAAATAATTTACCTGGGTTCATGAGCTCTGTTTGGAGAGCTGACAGGGATGTACATAACTCGTCCAGGAAACTGCACTCGCATTCATTTTTTATGTGCCATCTATTTTTGAGGGGGAAAATTATAAATTGGGAAAATGCCACTTAAAAATAATTACAAGTGAACAAGCTGCTACAAGTAGGATTCCTGTCACAAAATCTAATAACATTTAATATGGAAAGGCAGACAGAGCGAGTGCTGGTGAGGGTTTGACCTCAGCAAAAACCACAGGAGGCTTGTTAGAGAGTCTGGTTGTTGATATTAATGCCAGAAGTTTGAGGGCACAGACTTAAACTTTTCTGTGTAAAAATAAACCCTGTCAAACATTGTTAGGCTTTTATGAGCTGACAGATTTACGATAAACCATCTCATTTTCGAGCTCGTTCCCTTATCGCTGCTCTAAGCAGGCCAGTGGGATTGCAATGCGATAATTCTCCACTGTTTACACAGATTCATAAACCCCCAGCGTCATCATCGTTGTGTGTGTCTACAGCTGCCTGCAACTTTGAAAGAATGATGATAAAGAAGTAAAACAGACATAACTATTATTCTGTTGTCAAACCCGAGGATAAAGTAACTGATGCTGAAGTTGTTCCGATTTTTTAGGTCTAAAGAGTTTAAACTGCCGCTGTGCTGCTGGGGCTAAAATAGACTCTTCATGATTCCAGCTTGAGTTCCTGCTGATAACATTTAGCCATGTGATCTGCTGAGAATGTTTTCTTGCCTTTTTTAGCCAGTGCATGCTGAAACTGGCTGCATGCACCACTTCAAGCAGATGTTTTGAAAGAAAAAAGAAACAGAATGAATAAATGGGCAGGAGAAATCCATGCATCATAGTGTCATTTTCACAAAATACTTATAATCTCTGATGATTTTTGCTTATGGATTTGAAAATGGACATATTTTCAGATTTATTCTTAAATTCAACTGATTTTTTTTTATTTGTCTCTTTTCCAGGAGCACATGGTTCTCTGTCGTTTCGCAGACCAAACCGCTGTCCAGCTCCCACCTGAGCGGCGCCTCGTCGGTACGGTTTACAGTCTCCTCATTAATGTTGCCCATGTACAGGACTGTGCTCTTTTCACTTAGTATTGTTATGTGACCCCCTTTGCCCCAGTTATTCTGAGCTCTTTTTTTCGAGGTACTTGTTTGGTAAGTTGTGTATAACATTCCTTCTGCATGTTTAAGTCCAGTATGTAGGCTGTACAACAAGATGGAGAGGCCCTCTTCACACATGAGGACAACCTAAACTGTTAGCCTTAGCAGAGATGGTGTTTGAAGGATAGAAATGTCAACAGTGAACTGACTGTCTCACAGCAGTTTAGAGCCTACATAGAACATCTGTAGCAAGATCTTGATGATTTACCATCATGGTAGCAGTCCTGAGTGTGACGTGGTGGTGGAACCATGACACGTCTTCATGGCTTGTTGATGAGAATTCAAAGAAGGAAGGTGTGAACTCCTAAACATGTAGCTGTATCTTAATGCAGTCTGAGTGAGTCGTGCAGCAGCATGTAGAATGACCCCTCATTTACACTGGACGCATCAGTGGTGCGTAGCATTTTGCTCGCGAAATCAGCCGCGCGTCCCTTCCCACCATGAGCGTTTCAGATGCGTATCACTCACAGAAAGCGTTCCATCCAGCTGGTCCCGGTAGATGTGAATTCATCATTACACACAACATAAAGTAGAAAGAAAGACGACAACAGAAGGTTGTTTATTTTCACACCAGCTACAGACTTCAAACCCGTCACAGGTACTGTATTTTTCATAGTCTCGCAAACACCAATCTGCATGTGTCCTTTTATTTTGAAACTTCCTGGTATGGACACCTAATTTCCTGTCTGGTCCAAACTAAACTGCTGAGCTTGACGTGTTTTAGAAGTGCAGCACATAAAAAATAGAACCGCCGCCTAAAGGCCGCGACATTACACTTCTGAGACGCATCTGATTCGTGCTGCTTCGTGCCCAGTGGAAACGGTCTCATTGACTTTAATGGCGTCTATCAGCCGCATATTACGCTTCACGTATGTTACGTGTCTGTTATGCATCCTGGGGGAAGGAGGGAGAGGTGAACTGAACTATCCTGCATGTTTTAGATGTTTTCCTGCTTCAACACACCTGATTCCAATCTGCAAGATCTCAGCAAGTCCTGCAGAAGCCTGTTAACAACCCGTTAGCGGGGGAACATCTAAAACATGCAGGATGGTGGCCCTCAAGGCCTGGAGTTAGGCACCTCTGCTGTTGAGGATCATTGGCCAGTCTAAAGGTGCCTCATTCAGCAATACCAACCACATGCCAGGAGGCGGTGGCTTCAGATTGCTGTCTCCTAAAGATTCACGATGAAAACATAATTTCTCCCTTTTTTTTCTATATTGTAATCAGTTTATTATAATTTCTTGTTTTAGTTGCTTCATTGTGTAACATGATAAAAACCAGGGTGACATATTTACACATTCCTTTGACTCAGTTTTTATTAAAAATAATAAGTTAATGGACGTGGAAAAGTGCAAACACACCGAGGAGAGGCCCACTCCTTTTTTTTTTTCCTTTAAGGTTTGGACTTTTGAGTTGTGTTAAAAATGTTAATACAGGGATAATTTACAGCATGACCAAACAGCTGCAGCGAACAGCTGCTGTATCAGATTCTGAAGGGAAATGAGAAACCTCTACTCCTGCGTCTAAACTCTACAGAGTACTGTTGAGTACTCTCTCTACACCCTGATAGCTCTCTAGTTTGTCAGAGACTCCCTGTGAATCAAGTCCCTGATGTCTCGTCAGTCTGAAGCTTTTTCCTCTGTACCTGACACCACCTGTCACGTTGAGGTTTATCCTCTCAATCCAGTAACAGATCTCAGTCTCTCATAGTAACATTGTTTTACCCTGTTTCATCTCCTCTCTCCTGAGCCTGCCAGCTCGGCTTTGACCATCAAGGCAGACTCAAGTAAAAAAAAAGAAGAGCTTTATTCGTTTTACAAATCAGCAGGAAGAGATTTGCTCTAGAGGGATAAACTGAAGGAAGTTCAACACAGCTGAGCTTTGGCTCGACCGAACCTCAGACTCTGGAGGTGAAGCTTACTGTTAATGATGGTTAGGGGTTTTCTGCTTTTGTGGTTGTGAATTCAGGCTTCAGGTTCTTTGTGCGTTCTTTTGAAATGAGTTGTTTTAAACATCGTTTGATGTTTCAGCTGCAGAAACGACCACCAGCTGCCCAACTCTTGATTTCTGAGAATGATTGAATGAATGAGACTTTTTCAGACAGTATAAAGGGAAATTGTAAAAATAAAACACTTCTGCCATGGTGATGATTTCAGGTTCATCTCCAGCCATTCATCTAAATACTCTCACTTTCAGCTCAGTGTAGCTGGTTAAAACATTTCTCCTGCTTCATCCTATCCAGTTAGACCCGGTCCATCAAAAGCATGTGTGTTGTGTTTATATGTGCATGGAGCTGTGCACTGTACATGTATGCTCATCATTCATTTCATTACTTTTATTATCAGGTGGTAACAAAAATGAATGATTCTTTTAGAATCATGCTGGTTGTTTATATTTTTAATTTTTTAATCAGGAACTGTTTTTTTATGTTTTAATACTGATAAAGTTTATATCATGTACAAATTCAAATTAAGGTTATGTTGCATGTTTTTTTTTTTTCAGCTACATATAATATACTTGTTAATTAAAGGTTTTACATTGTTTTTACTTATTTCATTTAACCAAAAGCAAAATAATCATGTTTAATCATTTTTAAGCCAAAGACTGTTTGATTTAATCTGTCCTCCTAAGAAAAACGTGATAATTAAGGATGTTTTGTGTTTTTTCTTTGACTGCAGGTAAACAGTGTATGGGTCTGGTAGACTTGGATCGATCGTGGGCAGCAGAGCCTCATGGGTACACAGTGCAGGTGATGACTATGGAGCCTGAAAGCTGTTCGACAAAGAACAACATGCTGGTGGGAAGGCCGCCACAGAGGGTTGCACAGGAATAAAACTGGAAGCATCGACGCATAATTAGGGCTGTGAGAGTCCAGCTGAACATCTTCAGAATAATCAGGGTTGGCTGAAGTAGCCAAGCATCCGTCTCCTGTGACTGAATTATCCTTAGATTTTATTCTTTTTACATGTTTTTTTACAAGAAAAAACCTTGGACAAATAACAGATAATAAATATTCACTGCATTTCCAAACAAGAAAATCTTCCAAAATGCAAAATGTTTTTTTTTTTTACGTGCCGGAGCTTTTCTCAGTTATTACTGTTTAGTTCTAAGAAAAAGAACTTAAGCTTTACACCAGCTGCGATGTTATGCTTTCGTCTTTGCTTACACTGTGTGATCAAGCTGTCGGTGTGCGCGACGAGCAGCAGGAATCTCACACCCACTTTGCTAATGAAGCGCACCATACGTCTACGTTTGTGGAGAATCTGCCTATGTCCTCCTGTGAAAGCACTCATCAGTCAGCTCCGTTTGATTAACCGAGGGAGAAATTCAGAGCTCGGAAACTCATCTACGGTTAAAGATGAGATGTGCAATCGCCTCCGTCTCATCTCTCGCCTCCACTTCTGTGCATTTCTAATGAAAGACGGGGACAGAGAGGTGCCTATGGAGAGGGAAATAAGATTTAAACTCCCATCACATCAGGTAAAATAGACAACATTTCATGCTTCTACAGAGAACCTGATTATTCCTCCTGGAAAAGCAACGTGAATAAGATATGCGTTTCGTAATAAATTCAGCAGCAATGAATATTTTATGATTCAGGCAAGAAGGTCAGTATGCTTGATTAGGTGCCTGGTTCCGAGCCACATTACCAAAAATCTAACTCTGCTCTGTTTTTCCCAGTCCTGTAGATGGTTGACAGACTCCTGGAGATCTCATTCTTGTTGGAGAATCTGGATGTCTTGGAAAATAAATAAAAACAACAGAATGCTGTCACTTAGGTGTGGTGGTTGGAAGCAAATTTGAAAGGAAGCTAGTTTTCCTGCCTTCACAGAGGGGATACACACAGGAACAGGCAGGCTGTTCAGCATCGGCCTCATCTGAATTCAGTCAGCTGAGTCGATCTGTCTTGAGGTGAATGGCCACAGCTCCTTCCAAAACCTGGAGTTTTTTTTTTTTTTCTCAAAAAGAAATATCTGACTCCATGTTTGTGCTTGTAGATCTGCATAAGAATACAGAGAGAGCGCCGATACTCATATCTAACACTTGCACGATTAGGTCGAGAAAAGAGTTACTCAACGGGATAGTTAGGATAGGCTGTGAATAATAACTATTTTACTTATTGTAGAGAGACAGAGATTAGTTCTGAGCAAACAGCTAGTGACAGTGAGACGTTACAGAGTGAATAAATATCTTCTTAAAAGAACTGGAATCTGAAAAATGTGATGGTTCATGCCAACACTTGATGTATGAATGTTTACACTCTTTATTTTTGCATCATTCTGAAATGTGAATCAGACGTATTATGTTCAGCTAGAACGGCTTTAAATTCTCTCTGCAAATAATCATAGAAGTTTCTATGTAAAGAAAAGTGTAAAGCCGTGTTTACATGAACCGTTTCATTCATTCATTTAGTAGTTTTAAGACATCAAAGATGTGAGGAATTTTTTTTCCCTCCTTCCTATCCTCATTGTGTCGCCCTCTTTTTGGTTAAGTGGATGCCTCGGCACATCACTTCCATGTCAAATTTCTTGTGTTGTGTAAATGACACTGTCCAATAAAGCTTGATTCTGATTCTGAAAGAAAAAGTGAATTTGATCTTAAAGGAGAACGCCCGTTTTTTTGCAATTGGGGCCTTATTTATTCTGTGAGATGTGTTTTACTCGTCATCAGTGGTACTTTTTTGCGATTCGGATTCGTCCCGGAGATTTTTGATTCACACGGCAAACACCTAAACGCCAATAAACGAGAGTCAGTTGGGCCTGCGTTCGCCGACCCTAAATCGGTTTAAAATCAGTTCAAATCCGTTATTTTTTTAATCTAATTCCTCATTTTGCTGTTGCACCCAGGATATGCGCAAAATCGACCCATTTTTTCTACACTGAAAACAAGAGTTCCGATTTGTGTGTTGCTACGAATAGCTAAGGAGTAGCAGTTTCAAACAACTTCCTTACAGGTAATACGTGAGTGGGCACGGAGAGATGACATCACTCTCCCGTCACTGTAAGAAATATCATTTCTATGAGCGCAGGATTCAAGATGGCACTGGAACGGAATAAACAATAGAGTATCTAAATGGCCAGATTAAAAAAATAACGGATTTGAACTGATTTTAAACTGATTTAGGGTCGGCAAACGCAGGCCCAACCGACTCTCGTTTATTGGCGTTTAGGTGTTTGCCGTGTGAATCAAAAATCTCCGAGACGAATCCGAATCGCAAAAAAGTACCACTGATGACGAGTAAAACACATCTCACAGAATAAATAAGGCCCCAATTGCAAAAAACGGGCGTTCTCCTTTAATCCCATCGTGACTAGCTGTTAGCTTGTCTGTTGTATCAGAACTAATTTCTGTGTAATCTCTTGTTGTTTAGAGAAGTGAGATATTAATTATTTCTAACTTTTCTACAGAAATACAAACAAAAAAACACCAGAACACTTAAACCTAAACAGAGAGGGGTGGTGGTGACGTGAGTGATGTGTTTGCTTATTTTTCTCAGCTAAATAAAAACTTTTTTTTTTTTTTAAGAATCTCCTCAGGAAGCTACTATGTAAGTTCATCACACTGAGTTATACATGGTGGCTGATGACATTTTCTAGTTTTGAAGTTGGATAATGACGCCAAAAAGTGTTGATGATATAAAATGAATGGATAATTTCTCAGCTATAAAAACAATATTTATTCTGCTTTTATTTAACATCACCAAGATTGTTCATTTAGGGATGATTATCATCTAAATTTTAAATTCTTACTGTTGGTGCAACATTTAGAACTCACCAGCTCCTGCATTAAACAAGGGAAAAAAATCTAATAAAAAGCAGCTCTTGCAACATTGACCTGAGAACTAACAGTTTGGAAGAATCTTTCTCTCCTATATCTTTTATTTCCTTGTTGTTGAGTCTGTAACCAGCTTTTGCCTGTAGTTTATTGTTTCCCTCCCATCTGATAAACATTGATTTTAGTTACTGCAGCAGGTTTAGACACAAACCACCATGAAAAACACACACAAAGAGCTGCTGGGCATGTTTTTTATGATCTTTTCTGCTCTTTTAATGCATTTTCAGCTTTATCAATAAAATGTGTTCAATTTGATTCACTTACTTTTCTAATAAACAATACTTAAATTCAGATTGCTGATAGTTATTGTGCAGGTTGTTCATGTAATCACCTTTAAAGTCCTGCTGTGTTTTAGTGAGACACTTTCTAATGCTGTAAATCAGATTCACTCCCTTTCAGTGACGCTTCCTGTGAGTTCTCATTAAATCCATCCATCCATCCTGTAATTGTCTATGCAGAGTGTGCTATAATAACTCACTTCATTAAAGAGTAAGATGACCCAAATCCCAGAAAGATACAGTAGTCTTCTTTCCATCAAGGAATAGCAAATGTTTTATTATTTTATTCTTTTCAGTGATTAAAATGCCCAAAACAAAATATTGCATTGCTTTATTTTGAAGGCCATGAACTCTTTCCAGAAGGCCAGTTTTTTTTTTATTAGCTTGTTTTTTATTTTTCCTTTTTTTATGCTGTAGCTTGACATGAGACTTCAAACCCAGCGGTTATTGCTGGCTGCTTGTTCAGACTTTTCATATAAGACGTTTGAAAAATCTGCGTTTCTTCTCAGTCTTTAGGTAGAAAAGGACAGAAGCTTTATGGTGTTATTCAGGTCTGGGTAAATGTAAAATAGAAAACTCGATTATGTGAAAACATCAGTGCATCCACACTCTTTGTTGGGTTAAAGATATAAATCTGCTCAAACTAGTGGGAGTACTTCTCACATTGACTGTATATAAAAGATGGATACAGTCATCAAGATGCTTCATTCAGCACATCACGCTTTGAGATGAAGGCAGGGTCACAGAGCTTTACAGGAGCTACAAGTGGTGACTGAGTTTTACAGTCTGCAGCCTGGTTATTTTAATTTTTAATGTCCAGTTTTTTCTTCTTGTTTTTGTTCTTTGTGTTTTCATTGAATCTAGTTTTCCCTCCTTGTACCACAGCTCATAGTTTCCCTCAGCTCCCCAGTTGCTCCCTTCATTTCACACCTGTGATTCATCTGACAATCCCCCCAGCTGTTTGGGATTCAGTCATCACCCCTCCCTGTATGAAAAGTTCTCATTTTCTTCATCACATTATCAGATGTTAATGTCTGGTTCATAGTCACCATGTTGTTGATTTTACATGCTCTGCATCACTTTGGAATTTGTGTTTGACTTTTTTATTACAAGCTTAATTCCAAAAATGTTGGAACAGTGTATAATGTTTTAAAAAAAAGAAAACAATGAAATGATTTGTAAAGCTTGTGATATTTTATTCACAATAGAACATGAACAACTTATCAGATGTTAGAAATTAGATATTTTACCAAGACATCTCTAACAATTTGGTACAGGTTAATTGAAACCAGCTCAGTAACATGACTGAATATAAAAGCAGCATGTCAGAGTGGTAGAGTCTCTCACATGTAAAGATGGGCAGAGATTCATCAGTCTGTGATAAACTGCATGTAAAAGTTGAACAATTTGCCGAGGGTGGAACAACCAGTCTTAAAATAGGGGCAATCAATTTTTTACATGTGGTTTTCTTAAGAAACACAATTTAAACAATGCATTTTATATTTAATCTGTTTGTCTGATTTAAACATTTTTTGGCTTATCTAAAACATTTAAGTTTGATGAAATCCACAAGGGTGCAAATACTTTTGCGCAGAGCTGTCTATTGCATAACTTTGCACAACTTCTCAGATCACCCGGCGTTTAAGTAAAAAAAAAAAAAGATTCAAGTCTGGAAAATTAAGACATTTCACAATGGAAACTATCCAAAAAGTGCCTTAAGAAGAACAAATCCACTTTGCAAAACATGCATGCCTATAAAACGTAACAAACTTTAAATGCTGCAGGCTTGATGATAATTAAACCTTCATTCTGTAGCTGGATTCTTGTCCTCTGATTTTCCCTTTTAAAGTTTTCTCTCGTGTCTGAGTGATTTTGATCAGAAGCGGCTGTTTGTTTGTTTTAGCTCTGCAGCTACACATTCAGTCCAAATTACATTAAATAACTTAAATAACTTTAATTGTTTTTGTTGGACAAATGCACAAGCTAAGTCTTGAAAGATTAAAGAAGACTGGCATACAAATATTTATTAGGTTGGTAGGTTGCATAATTATTATGAAACAAATTTAACAAAAACCAACATTTAGGAAAAATCTAAAGTAATTGGGAATGCAGGAAGAAGTAAATGTAACACAAAGGAAATCATGATTTAAGAGTTCATATTTGCATGTAGATGGGGTGAATAAAGCTTTTCTTCAAGTTCTTGTAATATTTTTAATCAGTTGGCGCAGTATATGGTTGATTCATTCATTTATAACATTTACTAAAATCCTTTAATTCTAAGGATAATTCAAGTGAGTTTTGGGCAGAATCACCATTTAAAATTCAACCATTTATTTCCATCACATATTTACTTCGGGGCTTTTCTGGAAGTGTTGCTGGTAATGAGGCATGATTTGGGTTCTGCATAACTCCTGCCTTGATTTTAAAAGCAATAAATCACAGGGTGACATTCTTCTAAGATATGATTTATCACCTAATTATATATGTTATATATAATGAGCATGTCTCTAATCAAAGCTTTTTGTCACAACACAAAAAGGTGACAGAGTGTAAAAAATGAAATGAAACTGTAGGAGGAGATGAGTGTGAACAAGCAGACTGTCCTTTCATCCATCTCCTGCTCCAGGAGGATGGAGTTTTAGCTCCACATGGTTCTTGTTTTGGATGACGTCACAGCAGACAGTGGGTCTGTTTCCAGGTAGAAAGTTCAACTCTTCCCACTTTGGAATTTTCTGTGGTGCTCCATGTTTCACTGTCTTCTGTTGAACTAAGTGTTTTTAATGCTGCTCAGAGTTTCTAGTTTTCCACCATGTTTGTCTATCAGCCAGTTTCCACTGCGTCTTTTTTTCCTGCCTGAGCAGAATCTACCTGGGTGGCCGATGCACCTGCGTGTCTCTGCAGGTTGTTCTTATTAATTAAAGCACGCTCTAGGTTCCGCGTGCTGCCCGTTCCCCGTGGCTGTGCAGGTAAACAGGTTCCAACTGCTGAGCGGGTTTTCAATCAGAACCATGGATTTCGAGATGAGGCGTTTTAGTGTCACCCTGCGGTGGTTAATGCTGGTCGGCGAGCCCCGCTGCCTGAACTTGTGAGCTGAGGAGAGGGAAGAGGGAGGGAGCTGTTGTGAGCTCGCGAGTGCGTTCCGCTACACACACGCGCGCACACACTGGAGCAGCAGCGGCGCGCACATTCACCGGACTCACTCCGCTTCCAGGCACCGGGCTGGTCTCTCTCTCTCTCTATCTATCTCTCCCTGCCTCCTCCTGGATTTCACCAGATGAACAGACTGACGGACGCTTACAGATCTTTCCAGCCGGAACACGTTGACCACGCACCGTATAAACTTCTGGATTCGTCCTTATTCGTTGGTTTGCAGCCCAGTTTCCTTCCTGCTGCTGTTGGATTACGGAGAGCAGCGAGCAGCTCGAGCGCGTAAAACTCCTGGAACCATGGAATTATGGATAAAGTTGATGTTGTTGTACAGCTGCTGCTTTGGAGCAAGTGCAGACTTCGATGGGAGGTAGGGGCACGTGCTGTTCGTCAGCGGTGATTTTTATAGGAATAAACTGATGTTGGAAGGTTGCAGTTTAAACGTTATACGCGCAGCGCGCGTGTGTTTCCACCGGTTTATCTGGGCACCACAAAACTAATAGTGGAAGAAAAAAATCGTTGTCTTGGCTTCTTTTCCATCCACTTCATAGTGTAAACCCATAAGAGCATCTGGCAGGGTTTACCCCCCCCCCCCGTGTCTTCCAGGAGGCATTTGCTGTGCAGATGTTTATTTTTGCAGAAATCCCACCGAAGCGCTTCTTTCTCTCTTTGTGCAGTTTATAAGATGATGTGAGCGAGCAGCACCGGTGCTTCATGTTCAAACACGAATCCCGTGAAGTGCGCGGAGACGCCAGACGCCCAAAGAATGCGCGTTTTCCGAGATTTCGATCTGCCTCGAGTTGAACGTGATGGATGAAAGCTGTTTGCTCCTATATCTTTTAATCTGTTTATACCAAGTTTGCATGGATTACTTAACTGGTGCGCTGTTCCTTTGTAATAAATAGTAGCCTAATAACAAGTGCGGTAAAAACTATAACTCCGGTTCTACTCCAGTCGCGTGATGAGTTTGTTGTAGCTCACAAAAATAAGCCACGCATCCAGATATAGTGTTAAAGTTCATCTCTCGTTCCGAGTTTATTCCATCTGCCACAGCAAATGCTGCCAAGTTTTGTGTTTTCACCAGGGACGTCAATAAGACCTAAAGGTAGGAGGGGGGCTTAGCCACCAGGCTTGTAGGAAGGAACTGACCTTTAAGGTTCTGAAAGGTCCAAATATATTACCAGTGTTTTTTTTCTCTGTAGTTCGTTTCTGTAAATTTTCACTAGTGGCCTGATTAACATAGAAGTAAGAACATATGACTTCTGTAGGGCGACCAGACCCAAACAGGTTGGAGTAGAACAACGTGAGAGGTGTTGCCTACTTTTCATATCCGAGGCACAAATTCCAAAAATTGAACATTTATTTATATCATGTACATTCAGTCTTTATTTTATATTTATAATTAAAATAAACAGTCTCAGTAAATGGTTTTGTGCTCTATGATTCACCATAAGATCCCTCAAACAGACATGAACTCATGTCAGAGTAAAACAGTAATTTAATAACAGATACTGAATTAAACCAGCATTTACTTTTCACCTCAACAACATTCCACCACAAATCCAACTACTGCCATTAATCAGAAATCATTATCAAACAACTTCAGGTATTAAAAACAACTTACTTAAACCAGTAATGAAACAACCAAACCAATCATTCATGTTAAATAGTTTCAGTTTTGTGCATCACAAAGTCTTCAATCCATGATGTCACAGCTCTGACCACGCCCCTTCACTCAGCTGACTGCTGCATCATGAAACACCAAAACAAAACCAACCTGCTAATAACATACAGCACCAGAGGTCCATCACATCATACTCAAGAGAAATGTCATCTTACCTGAGATCTCACCTGAGTATGTAGCTTCAGTGAAGCTTCTCACTGAGTGTCTGGATGAAGAAATCATTAAATCTGTTTAACTGGAGTTTGGTTTTGATCATCTCCATAAATCTCCAGTTTATGCATCTTTCACTGCTTATGCAAGATGTTCTCTCTTTTTCCTGTTTGTGTGACATTCCACAGAAATGTTGTTGGACAGCTGTGACATGGTTCATCTTTAATGTCTCTTGTTGGTTGGAGCTAAATGCAGCAAAGCGCTTCACTCAGTTTGATTGACACCAAACAGCCTGTATGATTAGAGTCTATGGATAAATGCCAAACTTATTTCATGTACTTCATGCAGCTTATTCATACAATTTCACCAGACACCTGCCGTTTAACTTGTTAACAGCAGAATCAAAGACATTTATTATTATTATAATAATTATGGGGGGTGAGAACATTTTAGAGGGGTTTCAGCTCCCTAAAACAGTCCATGTTTTTCTTTTTGCATCGCATCCATTCAGACTAAAGCAGAATGATTTCACATGTTCAGCAATTTCTAAACAAAATATAATAACAACCTCTGAAGATTATAAGCGATTATTATAGAAACAGCACACACGCATTTCACACCACTATGACAGACATATTACGGTTCCACCTATTATTAGATCTGAACTGGAGAACTTGCATAATCACTTTTTTCCCCCTTTTCGACTCCTTCGGTCCAGTTTCTGCTGTGTAGAAAAACAGTTTCCAGAAGCAGTAAAAGTTAAAAGCTTCCAGTGTTCTTCTAAAAGGGAACTCCAGACATGATGGAGCAGAACAAATATATTAACATTTACCAAACCGCCGTATGTTATAGTTGTTTTGTAAAGGATTTTGTTTTAATCAGCACCTCATATTTCGGTGACATGCAGCACTCATCACAGCTGTAAAGCTCTGGCACTATTTCATGCATTACCTTTGTGTAATAATCATTTATTCAACCCTAGCAGCAGCATATGGTACGTTATTAACATTCCTGCTGATGGAGTGGCTTGTCACCACGGCCATAATTTGCCAATTTTTATGGGTATAAACTTGCTCAGGCTTGAGTCTCTGCTTCAATATTAATTCATTGAGGAAAATATCCCCTGAGATGGAGCACAAGCGAAAAAACATTTATCACCTCATCCGGTTCACTTAGAGAGCGTTCCTAACAGGCTTATCCATCTGGCCCTGAAGGGTCCTTCACAACAGGCAGAACCAGTCAGATCATTCTCTTCACTCATATAATACGCTTACCTGCTACAGTGTTTCTAACACTGCTCTGTTGCTATCCAGAGACTCAAACAGACAGATTCATGTCAAAACACAAAACACCTGAGAGTGAACGGCAGCACATACAGTAGAGGGTATTCTTTGCCAGTGATGTCATTGAATTGTTAAGTCTAACAGAGCCGAGCGTCACATACCAGACATCCCAAGTCATGATTCCAAGCTTGTAGGAAGGTGCCAGGCTTAAGGATTGCAATACCACGCCCACATTTTGCTCTCAGGTGCTATAATAAGCATAGAAACAGTGTTCGAGTAGCCTAAAAGCGCAGGAATTTAACATTAACTCATTCTGAAATGCCTGTTTTTTTGTTTTTTTAGGCAAGCTGTTATAAATTAAATTATATTAAATTGATACGTTCATCAAGGACAAAGACAAAAATAAAAAATAGGGGAAATGAAAGGAAGGAACACCATGTGTTTGCCACCATGCTCAGAGAATCATTTTCTGAGGTTATTGCAGTGGACAGATGATGACCTCCTGTTCCGGTTCTTACTGCAGCTGAGCTGAGGGAACCTGACTGGAGACGCTCTGTTTGAGCTCTTTTATTGTGCAGAATGTGTCCAGTGACGTTTATTATGATCAACAGCCTGAGCAACATTTTTATTTAGAACACCAGGCTCAAGGCAGAGCAGTGTGCACAAAAGCCAGGCTTCTTTTATCAGCCTGTTCAGTTCTGATTCTGCCTCCCCAACAGAAGCTTGAAAAGGAAACCGTACTTTCTACCGAGTCTTATAAATATTAAACATGCAGACATCAAAGGACCTATAGGTTTATTTAAAAAGTAACATCTGCTCTGTCCCTTTTTTCTTTTTTTTTTTTTTTTTTGCATTTTGAAATCTTTCAGTTGTCCAGGAGAGCAGCCGGGTTCTGTTGTCCCTCCCACCTTATTCTTGGATCGAAATGTTTTCTTTTTAAAACTCCACAGTTGTCTTCTTTCGTTTTTATCTCATTCCATGCAAGAAACTAATAAAATATTTCTTTTCTTTGAAGTCTTCACTCCAATACAGACACATGCAGCAACTGCAGACTCATCGAAGTGTTTGTGCAGATGACAAGATTAGAATCCAATCCACAGCCATGCTGCTGACCACCCGCTCAGACTCTCAACATATGCTCTACATTTTTCTATGACACGGTATAATTTAGCTGGGTTGCATTTGTGATGAGTATGTGTGAAGTCCCCCAACGAGCCGACAGCACATCACCTGTTATGTGGAGATCTAATCTTGAATGATGTCTGAAAAGCGCGATGGAGCAGATTTAAGAAGCTCAGCAGCTTGACTGGATTATTTTTGATGTAAAATCCAAGAAATACTTGATGCAAAAAAATTCCACTTTTTGGTGACATTTTGGTTTTTGCTAGCTTGGTATTTATGGAGCCAGAGGAGACCATATTTGAACAAATACTTGGAGCAGAAAGGTGATGCTTGATGGGACCCAAAAAGTAAAAGGTGAAGACGAAAAACTTCATATCAAAACGAGAAGCGGTACATTATCCAAAAGGAATGTAGCTGATGACACCGTAATAACTTGTGGAATGTGGAAAAAAGCTTATAGGGAAGTTTCTTACACAATAAACTGGTAAAAGTTTCAGCCTCCATGCAGGTTTCTCCCGTTTGTACCGCCCTGGCTCCAAATAGGCTTTTAAAGTGTCTGTAACTTTAAACACAAATAAGCCGCCACACCACTTTCTCAAATAACGCTAATGCCAAATGTACCTGCGAAGACGAGTCAGAAGATCAGATGATGTGGATGTCACAACCGGGTTATGGTGAAAGAAATATAGAGCTTATCCTGAGATGATCTCTGGTGATGTCCTCATTCCCAAAACTACTGACACTGTGAGCTTTATAGCTGTATACTTGCAAAGAATGCTAACTGCTAGAAGAGTTATGTTACAGCTGCCGCACTTGTACCGTCATTGTTATAAAAGTAGGTGTGAATAAAAAAGTTGCACAGCTCTTTTTTGTGCCCGTGTTCATAAAGGAGGAATGCTAACAAAGCTAAAGTAACTATTGCCGCTTTTCCACCGACAGAACACGGTGCGGCTCGGTTCACCCTGTGGACACTTTTCCACTGCCTTTCTCGGGTCTTAACCGCGTCATTCCGCGCCAACCTGGCCTCTTTTTTCAGACCACCTCCTCGGTGGTCCGAAGCGGCCCAAAGCGGGCCCACACGCCCACCTGTCTACTGATTGGTCCAGTAAACTGCTACCAGTGACACGACTACCTACATAGTGGTAGACCCTGACTGGCCCGACTGTGTGTGGGGTCCACGTGGTGTGATTCAGAAGCACTCCCACAAAAGGCTAAAAAAAAAACCTCCCAGCAACCATACAGATATTTTATTTTAAAATACAATTGACTTTGGACAATGGCGACTTCCTCCACAAGAACCAAAAATCTAACCAACCAAAATGAACCACAGACAGAGTGCAAAGTACAAAAACACACATATATCCGCCATTGTTGTTGTTGTTTCACGCGCTGTGACGTCGCGGACAAAGACTTTTGTGCGCCACTTTTCATAGCCAGATGGGCACGCCCCTATCCCCACTTACGTCCGCTTTATGTTTCCACCGCCTCAAGCGAGTTGATCTGCGCTATACTGTACCGCTCTCAAGCGCGCCGTGCCGATTTGTCGGTGGAAAAGGGGCATATGTTAGCTGTCTGCACAAATCAACAGAGACTAAACATTTTACAAGATTTTGCTGCGATGTTGCATCCAAATTTCCTGATGCTTTAAGAAATGTACTTTTATTTGTAATTGTGTGAAATGATAGTACATTTTGGTATCATGGCTCATACAGTGATCCAGATAATTATACAATCTTCTGCAAGGCTTAAGAGTTACTTATTATATTAGTGGTTTCTACCTATCACACGTTTGTCATCAAATATTTACCAAATTGACAAAAAATGTAGTCATTCACGTGTCAATTTAATGACTTTTGCTGCAAAAAAGCTGGCGGCTTCTAAAATAACAGTCTAAATCTTCCTGTTACACTTACTGGAAATCACTTTGAAAAATCAGGCATTTTATATTGAAAGGTATTTGCTCTGGAACTTGCATCATAATTAAGATAACACCCTTTATTAAAAAACTTTTTTATAAGTGGCAAGAAAACATTATAAGACAATGTTATGTAATTGTTTATTCACTCATCTAATGTCTACCACCCGGTATGGAAAATCCTATCAAATGGTCCATCTTACTTTCAACCTTAACATAAATCCTTTGGCCCATAATTGTCTGCGTGGCCACAAAGTTCTTTGTGTTAATGTGATGATCTTGGCAGTCTGCGTGCAGATCTAGCTGTCAGTAATTAAAACGGCATGACACATTACGACTCCGCTAGCCTTCAGCTGAGCTCGGCAGGTTCGAGCAAGTCTCTCACAACATGATGCTACAAATGTAGCGATTAATGTCTACGCACGAGAAAAAAAGAACTATCTATACAGCTAATCTTTTCATGCTTCAGTATGTGTCATGGACACATGATGGATTAGATCACCATTACTGTGAATGCAGACCAAATAGTTTCACATTCTTGATTATCAAGCTACTTTCCCCTTTTGCGAGCAATTGATTGACAACTCCTACTGTCAGGAAAGAGAGATTAGCGAGATATGTGTCTATTAGCTCGACAATGGTGGGACGAAGTGGATATCGACCTTTCAGCTTCTCAGAAAAGAAAGTTGTCTTTTAGTTTGTACTTGAGAGGAGGTGTGACACGGCATGCGTGAAGGGTAATAATTATCTGCTTGAGTTCCCTCAAGGCTTTCGTGCAATTTAGGATCCCTATTCAGGGCTTCAGGGTAATAAATACAGGTATTGTCCACACGTCCAATTGATATGCCAGTTTTTCATTCAGTTTATAATATATATATATATATATATATATATATATATATATATATATATATATATATATATATATATATATATCACAGAGGACAGGCTGATCGTCTTTCTTGTGTCATGTCCTACTATAGTTCCCATTGATAAATGTGATTTGTCCTAATTTTTTAACCCATTAATATTAAAAAGATGTATTTGATGTTCTTGTAGTGTCAAATTCAATTAAACTGCCAGTAATTTGTATAAAGTTCTGAATTTGAAGTTGTTTTTGTGGTGAAGTGCAGAACTTCCTTCAGTGTAAGAAAGTGTAAGAGGGAAACAGCTGATTCAATAATCCAGGTTGAATTTTAGCAGTATCCTGTATTTCTAATTGTTCCTGTTGCATTGAACACACCTTCCTGATATCTTACCTGTTCATCATCTATGTAACAGTTCAGTGTTCATCTTTTTTGTTGCTTCGTCACAGTTTTATCTTTTGTCTTGATTTCACATTTCATTGACCTTTGTATCCTTTAAATATCCTATTGAAGATGAGTATTTATGCAACTAATGGTTTAATCTGTAACTGGTTCAATGGTCCCCATTAATCTGTCAAGCATTAGTAATATAATAACACTGAGAAGCCAAGATAAAGTTTTTAATATGATTTAGATGTTTTTTTGAAAGAAACAACACGCAACATTAATATTTTAAATTCTGTTCATAGTCGTTTTAGGCCCCGTACACACCAAAACACAAGATTTTTAGAGATGTTGCAACACAGCACAATGCAACACAACACAATGCAACACAATGCAACGAAACACAATGCAATGTAACACAACACAACACAATGCAATGCAACAAAACACAATGCAATGTAACACAACACAACACAATGCAATGCAACGAAACACAATGCAATGTAACACAACACAACACAATGCAATGCAACAAAACACAATGCAATGTAACACAACACAGTGCAACAGAACCGTTTGAGACCACAGTTCCACTTCTACGGCCCGTTTTTTTCCTTTTTCTTATGTTTACAATTTGTTCCCAGCGTATGAGCTTTACTTGCCCGTTTCACTTCCTTTCGGCTGTTAGTGTATGTTAGCGTTACAGTACAGCACACAGGCATCTTTCCAGTTTTATGTTGTTTTTATTGTTTTCATGTGGATGAAAGTTTTTTAGAAACTAAAAAGACTGTTTTGGAAAAACTGTTTCCGTGCAGACAGGATCTTAGATTTTCCAAAAGAATAATGTTATAGCCTACTTAGAACATTTCCACTATTATTTTACTACCCGTGGAAACCAAAAAATTTGAGCCATTTTTGCCAGTTTGTTTGCATCTGTCTTACTTACTGATTGTTTTACCATTTAAATTTCGAATTTGTGCTAGAATGTCACCTTATCGAAGAAAGATATGAGTTTTTGAGAAATTTTGGTAAAATTTTGCACTGTATTATTGTTCAGTGTTTTCACCACCTAGTGGTTTGGAGTGTGGATTGCAACATTTTTTAAATAATTTGGAAAGGAAAGCTGCATGAAAACATTTTATGGGGAGTTTTTATATGAGAAAAAAAGACTTTGTAACCTGTAAAAGCGAGATAAAATCAGCGCACCAGAGCTGAACTAGACAGTGTAGAGGAGTATAGAAGCAGGAGGAAATCATATTTTACAAAGCAATTTCTGTCTTTCAGAAATCATTTATACAATCTTCATCAGTGTATAAATATACATATGAGTGTTTTAAAATCTAAATACATGTAATTTTTATATTAAAATATATATATATTAAATAGTCGTACAGATGAACAGGTGCCCTCAAGTAGCCTCGCAATCATCCTTCCTACTTATCTTAACATATTCTAAATAAAGGTAAAATGATTTACACTATGGAATAAATTAACACATTTTCTACTCTGTTAGGCTTCAACCATCTTTCAGTCCTCATCCAAATGCAGCTGAAATATTTCAAATGTTTTTTCCAGCAAGTTTGTTTTGCTGAAGTATGAGTGGTTCTTTCTCTGAAATTTATGGTAACGATGCACAACAGGTTTACATACTGTTCACTGATGGCTGATGCAGAGCAGCCGTGGCTCCAGTCCAGGTCCTTTCTTTTTTATTCCTTTGTTTTACATTCTTTGTTTTTGTTTCTTAATTTGCATACCATTATATTGTTTTTTTCTTTTGATTTGTTTGTGTTTCCTCCTTCTGGTTCCTTTTTTTGTTCTCTCTCTTTTTTTCTTCTCCTCCCCTAAGTGCGTTCGACTGGCTGCCTTCCTGCTTGCCAGGCAGCAGGCAAACATTTTCTCTGGATCTGCCACTCTCACTTAGCATCCATCTGCTTTTTTTTTTTCTCCCACAGAGGTGATTGGCAACGGGGGCAAAGCATTAGCATTTCCTCATCTTGGCATACAGACACTAACCAGGAGGGATTGTGGCAAAGAATGTGCCTTGAATATTGAGAGAATACCTAACTTTCTCACAAGCGTGCATGAAAAAAAAACGTCAAGAGAGCTTGCCCTTATTTTTTAAACAATCTGAAATCTTTACTTTTCATTTAATTGATTTTTATTGATGAATGCAAAGACTCTGTTTGAACATTCCTATTTTTTTTTAGCCTCCAAGTGTTTTGTAACCATTCAGAGCTGGTGTCTTGAAGTAAGAGGCGGTGATTTTTATCAATATCCTTAAATGGACTCATTCCTTTACTCTGTTTGTGGTGCAGATAAGAAGGTAATACACATGTAGTATCTGCCAAGAAGCTTTTTTTGTGTTCTAAGCAGAATAGAACACACTATAACAAAAACATCCAGCTGTAATAACTCTTTTAGAGACGGTGAAGCTCAGGGGAAACTTATATCTGTTTAAAACGAACACTTTCCTTACCGAGGATAATGTCTCCTACTGTCATGAAAAGGGCAATCAAAGGAAAAGTATTTTCAAGGGCACCTGGAAGTACATAGTTTATGATTTAGATGTTAACAGTGATGCTGTTTCATAGATGTGGGTGTTTGTAGTGGGACTTTATTCTAATGGAGTCTGGCAAGCTTTCAGAACAGCTCTCCAGTTTGACATCACACAAACCAACGGGATCAGAAGTGCTATCACTTTTATTTTCATGGTAAAAAGATAATCTGTCACAGTAAAGCATTTTTATCTGACACCCCTTTTTTTCTTTTCCCCTCAGCTCGTAAATGTTTTTCTATCGCTTGTTTTTTGGATTATTATAATAATAATAATAATATTACATGAATCAAATGATCAAGTCACCCGTCAACTCAGATTCCTCTTTAAGATTGGTGTAAAAAGTCACCAAGAAATAAAAGCAGGCAGAAAGAATTCTTCATAGAAAAAATATAGTGTTTAATATTAATCACAGTATTGTTATTTTTTTACGTTTGCAAACAACAGAATAATTTTTAACATTTTTCCTTCAGAAAATGTGCATAATGTTCAGAAATATTGTGAGCTGAGGTCTAAATGTTGCAACAAAAAAAAGGGTAAAATACTTTTCATGTTCAGAACTCTAGTAAATATTTTAATAAAATGTATTTTAGTAAGATCATAATTTGTCTTTACTCATTCAAAATGAAACAACTATAAACAACTACAACTAGAAAATGTCATTAATCATCTAGGTGCTCTGAATCACCTGAACGTGTCAGCGAGTATAAAAACCGCTGCTTCTCACAAAGCCATTTTAATTGGCTAAGAACTAATTATGTCATCCACTCGCAGGTGGCCTCGACAGATGGCGTCGTCCAGCGGGCTGTGTCGGTATGGAGCCAGGGTGGACTGCTGCTGGGGTTGGACGCGCCGCTCCTGGGGTCACTGCCAGCGTGAGTGCCATCATGCTTCTGCTGCTGGGTGCAAATGGGACTAACGGGGTTGCGAGGTTTCATGCTGGGCTCGGAGATGCTATTAATGCTGCAAGGGAAGCACACATACAGCACATGCACATGTATATACTGTCACATCACATACAGCTTCATGACAAGATTGATGATAATTGCTAATTGGACCGGCAGGACGGTTGACTTTTAGATTCTTACTGCAGGCGGCCATTATGGGGGAAAGAACGTAAGTGATAGATGTGATGTGGTTAACAATGAGATCTGAACACTGACAGAAGAAAGAAACCAGCACCAGTGATGTTAACACATCAGGTGAGGTCAGATGCACCTTTTTATCCTGCTGCAGCACAGTTATATCCTTCCACTATAGCCTCATATTTTCCATTACATATATAAATATCATTTTCTCTCCTGTAATATTACCTATGGATGTGTGAATGTACCAGAGGGCCACAGATCCAGCTGATTGACTCACAAATCTCTTATTCTTTGCACGGCTTAATGCCTAAAATACTTGCTGCTTTGCAATGGACATTTATTAAGAAAAGTGGGAGCTGAAATGCATAAATAAGCCTTTTCCACTGTGGAAACTCACAATCCTGCAATTCAGAAAGATAGAAAAAAACAAAAAAGGGCTTTTTTTTTGTTTCTTGCTGAGAGATGGATGAGAAAATCAGTATGTGGTTAGCTGGAAGCCACAGCCATCACCTAACTGGTTTAGATTTAGATGGATTTAGAGAATTAACGCAGCTTCTTTAAAGGAATAAAAACACCTAAAGCACCAAACTAGATGAAATAATGTCATAAAACAATAAGATAAATTAAAAATGCCTGAAATAGGATGGTTCTAAATAATTCCCATGAAGTTTAACTGGTCTTCTATATGTTTTACTTGTACATCAAAGCATTCACTGTGACGAGACAGCAAATTTATTAAAACTTTAGTTCAATTAAACACTTTCAAATTAGATTTGGTCTAAACGGATCACATTGATTACATAAAGAGGCAAATTTGGAAAAAAGCTGCCGCCATGTTTCCCACAAAGTAGAAAAATAAAATAATATGAGACACACTTATCCTAGAATGTAAATTGTTCCATAAGTAGATATATTGATTATATGTTTTTGTTTTGGATTATTTTAGTTAATTCCAGTGACGTTATCATATAACTCAGAACTCTGGCATGTTTTGTTTTACGTTGGCTTTGTCAGACTTTTCATAAAACTGTCAGCATTCATTATGGCCAAAGATTTTAATTCACATTTCCTTCCCACACTTTAGTTGACAGAATTAATTTGGATATGGCTTTGAATATTACCACTGACAGAAGTATTTTATTATAAGCACAGAAACACCGTAAAATTCTCCTCATGTTCCACATTTATATAAAATCATCATGGTATCTTATTGGAAATATTCCAGTTAAATAAGTGAAAAGCTCCATTTCCTTTTAAAATATCAATCAAACAAAGACACTCATGGTTTTTTTTTCCGGTCTAACTGAAGAAACGTCTTCTTCACTGACACTGAATGTCGTGGTTTGTAAAACACAGAAAGGGGTAAAATGGAGTACTTACAAGCTCTGGTTGTTAAGTTCCCACCATGGAAAAGGTCTAAAATGGTTCATAACTCTGCATGTTGACTCTGACTACATAATATATTCATACACTCTTAAAGTGTAAATACACGTTCTTTGTGCTTTTCATTGTTTAAACGTATCATATTTTATCCTGATAGGTGTTGACGCTCATCTTATCAGCTATATTTGACCTTTTTTTTCTCGAACTAATTATATTTGATATACTTTCTTGTAGAAACTAGCACACACTGCTAATATGGTTTGTCCTTTAAAGGCTCTGAATTACTGTGTTTTTATTTGTTTTTATTTTTTACTCTAAATGGACCTAATTATCTACCTTTTGTTCTTGAGAATACAAAGTAGTACCGTTTGAAATTCTGGCCCCAGAGTTATGTTTTTTCTTTTAACCAGACGAACTCTGTGTTTTTTGTTAGGCAGATCTCATCTCTTGGCTCATGTCTCTTCGAAACAAATTATGATAATCTTATTCTTACATAAACTCTTGGAGGTAGGATAACAATATGCTAATCAAATCTCAAGATGGAGTTTGTGGGAGAGTGATTACGTGTTTGAAAAATTTTAAATATTTCTATTTAATTAGAAGTTCAGAAAACTCCTACCTCGTCTCAAGGTTTTGAATCTTGAATTACAGATTTTGTGCTCGAATGATCTGGGCATAGCACCGCTGTTTGGGCCAGACTCAGCAGAAATTCTGGCACGAATCTGCCATCTGAGTGCCTAGAGCCTCCCAGTGATATGCACTGGGCTCGCTGCCTTCACAGCTCCTCATATTCAGAAAATTCATGGTAGAATAGATACAGTATTTGCTTTGGCTGAGGATGCGAGAGTAGGATGTCTTTATTAGGAGCTTAGATTGGTAGGAAGGAAAGAAGCCATGTTCCCATATTAGAAGGGATAGTTCAGATCTTTTGAAGTGGGTTCTGAAGGAGGGTTGTGAACTATTAATATCCTAACAGTTGTAGAAAGCTCTAGGAACAATATCAGTTTAGATAAATTCAATGATGAGTGTTGTGTACTTGTACTTCACACTGCAGTTCTGTTCACTCACATGTTTGGTGATGATAAATTACATATTGTAGAACACACTGACAGAGGTAAGCCTGCCATGCACCGGTGCCAACGGGCCCTCTGACCACCAAACAGGCAAGGCAGGTGAAGTTTCTCACCCAATGACACAACAGTTTTCCGGACGGAGCGAGGATTCGAACTGGTGACCCTCCAGTTACTGGACGACCTGCTCCGCCCACTGCACCCTCCAGTAAGATTAGACAGACTGAGAAATTGACATATAATCATTCTAAGTAAACTGTTGCCATCCTGAAACAAACCAAATCTCAAAAATTTCATGCAAATCCATTTAATAAAAATCCTTTACATTTTTGCATTTTATACAGTTAAATACAATTTGTGGCAGCAGCATTTAGCTCTTCCTGTGCAGCATGGGACACTTTGGGGCAAGGCTGTAACAAAAGTTTAGTAAAACTAATGGCTATGGAAAGCATAAAAACATTTTTTAAAGATGAAAATAATCTGCTTTAATTTTGGGTTTCCTCAGATTAGTCAGTCTTTTCGTGTTGGGAAGTCCCAGGCAGCTTCAGCTCGATGCTGCTGCTGATATTTCCTCTTGCAAACAAGCACAGAGTTCTATGTCAATAACCATTTAATGTGAAATTGACAGTGATGTAAAGGTGAATAAATTAAACTCACAAATTCCTCTGAAATTTTGGAGATGGGAAATGTTTTAACATGGCATAAAACTACTTTGGTCTCTGTCCAGCTCAGAGCTGATCACATTTGGCCCAATTTCTATTTCTCCAAACTAAGTTAATTCAGTATCTAAAACCTATAAGACATGAACTAATGTTTCAACAAAACCATCTTTTAAAATTAAGAAATTAAGACAATGACACATCAGAGGTGAGGTTTCCTAAAAAAAACAAAACAAACAGGTCAAGTGTAACAAGCAGTTCATCCTTAGATAGATCCAAACCAAACAGCAGTGTGTGCATGTTTTCTCAGTTGCTCTGGAGTCCCACATGTTCAATGTTGAGCAGAAAATTTGGAGCTAATTTTGAGCTTAGCTGCAAAGCTTCTACTTTCACCACTTCTTTTTCTCCCCTTTGAGTCGAATCACTTGATAAGTGCTCGCCTTAATGCTTCCAAATGCTGCTTGCGGGGCAAAACTCAAATCCATTCACTCACAATCAGCATTCCATCAAGTCGGCAAGGTGCTGATTTAAACCTTAGAGGAGTGAGGTGGGAGATATTGGAGAGAGCGAGGCGCCGGCTTTGTGTGTATGTTTACTCGAGGGGATGCACTCATCACCGATTTCAGGTCTTGGTAAATTTTCGTGGAGATGAAAGAGATCAGATTGGAGCTATAGGACTGTGGCTTTCTCCTGGAGATCACGGGGATCAATTTTTTCACCTCTTCTCCTCAAAAATGAAAAACTTAATGGATCAGCCCTGATTTTTTTTTTTTCATTTTTTTTTTTTCATTTTAACTCCAAGAATTGAAGGAGTAGTGGAGAGTGAGGGCTGGAAGTAAAAACCTCGTGTGTGTAAAGGAAATTGTTTAGGGGTTAGAAGTTGAGAGATGATTGCTGTTGTAATGGAAGAAAAAATGTGAGGAAATAGAGACAAGTTTAAAAAAAAAATCGAAAAAAAAAAAATCCGGCAGGCTGAGAGCGAGAGCAGTGGTTTTAGATTTGGCATGGAGTAAATCTTCATTCCTATTGTTCTGACAGCCCCTTCGACAGGCTAAGCCACAGCTGAAGCTCTATTCTTAACCAGCTGCCATCATGCACATTTAACTGACACAGCAAGCATTCAAACATTTGCATATCTAAGTCCATTTTACACTGAATAAAAAAACCTTTTCATACACAGACCGAGCTACATCGTGGCAAATCAGACAGCCTTTGTTATGCCCCATTTCTAGCTTCATATTGACCACATTCAGGTAGCACTGAGGAAGTATAGTGCTTTCAAATAACATGCAGCCGCTGTGGGAATTAGTCAAGCAGTGTAATTTTAAATCTGGACTCTCTCCCTCGTTTCCATGAGCTTATACTCAACTCTGTTTTTATGACAGATACAATGACGTTAGATACTTTTAAGATAATAATGTTCTAAAATGCTTAATAATAGAGTCGATACTGTAGGACACTTCAGCAAGATTGTATCTTGTTCCAACATTATCTGAGTGTCTTAGCAAGAGAAAAATAGACAGGACAGTCTTTTTCATGCGTACGTGGCATTTGGAAAAAGATTCTTAGACACTGTTTCCAATTAGCTTCGGCTTGAAAATAAAACATCAGTTTCTAGTTGAAAACTGGGCGATTTTCAGTCTGACTCACAGCTGTTGTACTTAAAGGTTCAGTATGTAAGAATTAGACCTTATTGTCAAATTCAAATCCTGCAGTTCATGTAAAAAAAAACATCAGTTCTCAGCCACTCACCCCTTCCCTGATTTTTCTGTTGTGTTGCCAGTTCTGATGTTGATTCTCTTTTTGTTTCTCTTGTACTTGTTACATTTTTGGGAATGTCTGAAGGTCTATTTCTTCTGCGTTGAGTTTTCCTAAGTGTGTTTGAACGCCCCATCACGTGCAGCTCAGCTGCTCAGTTGGAAGGATGTGGTGGTTTCTTACTTTTTGCTGCTGCTTGTTGTGGAATTACAGCTGCTTGTGTTGAAGACTTGGCAGCCTTGCAGACTCACATGTGATTCATTATGGAACCAGGAAGTCTGGACGTGTAAATAATGATTACGGTCTGGGCTAGCTTGTTTAAAATGACCGAAACTAGTGACCACCCAGCCAGCTGAGATCCAGGTCTGTTACAATGTGACTTTTTTTTTCAACATCAGTGGGACATTAGACTGTTGTGTGAGTATTTCACTGTAAAACTCTTACATACTGCACCTTTAAAGAAATCAAACTAATGTTACCACATTTCTTCAATGCCGTGTTGCACCGGTATGCAGAACATGTTCAATATGATGTAATTTCAGTGAACTTACAAAATTTTGATTCAAATGGCTGTTTGCAGTTACTGTTTATCAGTGATGCAGAAAAAAAATATAACAGCTTATGGAGATACAGTTAAATTTACAGTCTGTAGGTGGAATTTAGCATTTCATTATCAATTCTGTATCTGTGCTCAGTAGCTATGTTGGTTACGTGTTTGGGAGTCACTTGCACAAGATCTGAACTGATCAGCTTCAAATTTAAAGAGGCCCTTCCATTAAAAATGTTTTTTCTGAGGTTTCTGTTGAATATTGTAGCTCCACAGGTGTTCTTACCTTCATAGTGGGTGTAAAAACAGGTCAACAACTTCTCTTTCAGTTTTTATCTCTCAAACTACGCAGGTGGCGATAAAACCCGAATTCAAACGGCTGGTACTTGTTTCGTCACAACTCCTTTGTTCATTAGTATTCAGCAGTTAGCATAACGTAGCAAACAGGAAGAGACTACGTATGCTGTTGCCATGCGCAGCGGGGCAGGAAACAGTACGCCTTGCTCTGATAGGCTAGTTTGTTAGCCAATCTGAGTCCAGCGAATTTGAATAATGAGTATTAATGAGTTGGAGCTGAAGAGAGACGAATCTTCCCGCAAACAGATTGAAAGGTCTGTTAATCAGTGTTTCCTAATGTTTTTTAGATATAAAATGTTTCATTTTACAGGTTAATACTTGAGAAATAACCACAAAGTCCTGAAATTTGTGTGAAATTGCCTATTTAGGCAATAAAATAGTCTGGATTAAGTTCTAGTAGTTCTTAAAAAGTTACACGTTTTCTTTCGCTCATTGTGTTTGTGTTTTTAACTATAACCATCCATGTTAAATATCTCCAAAACAACCAAAAATTACATTCTTACTAGATTTACAAGTATGGCATGACAGGGAACATCTTTTATTATATTATTTACTAGTAAAACAACAATAATCAGATAAAAAATGTCAGTAATATTTGATAATATGTTTCTTATAACATCAGATTTGTTTGTGCTTCCAATCAAACAACTGTCTAAGTGAAAAGTTTTTAAGATCCTCATTTTAACTTCCTACTCAAATGTCAGGCTCACCTTCATCAGACTTCAGAAGTGGGATGTTTTCTCAGTCCCAGAATCTACTCATTGTTATAAGCCTAGAATTTGAACTGAATCAAAAGACACGCCTTAAGTGTAGATGCACATTTAAAACTATCTTGACCTCCGGGGCTGTTTAATTGGATTTCATTTAGAAAAAAGAAGCGCTCCCAGATTTGACTTTTTTTTTCAATTACTTACCTCACATTAATCATACTGTAACCATCTCATTTACCACTTTCTTTCACAACATTAGTTATCTCTGAGATTCAAAAATAGACTGAAATATTTTTACTAAAGCAATTTGTGCTTTGTTAAAAACTCATTTGAAAAAAAGAGTGATCAAATTTCAAGCCTTTTCAGACAGAAAGGTTAACATTTAACCACTGATGGGATTCCTCCTCAAATCCTGGGAAGACGCAGGTCCAACAAGGCAAAATGTCACTCTCCTCTCTTCTTCTGTGAAATACACATTTTGAACGAGTCCCCGTTTGCCAAACGAGCAGGTGTTGCTTTCATAGTTTTAACACTACAGAGATAATAAACCCGTTTCCATAGAATAAACATACCAAATCATCATTTAAAAGAAAAAAACAGCATGAATGTTAGTGTTGAGCAGTTTGTTAAATGCCAACATGCCATCGTTATTTTCTAGACGTCTAAAGAATTTTAGTATTAAGACCAAATTTCCCCAAAACCTTTAAAAACTAATAATTTTCTCTGCAGTGTGAAGAAACTGCGTTGAATATCATCTCCATATTAAACAGATCACACGTTATAATTTCTCAAGAGGGTCCTGGTGGATTTTACAAATCCACTGAGACTGGGAGTTAGTTTGATTGAGTGCAGGCTTTGTTTCTGCGGACGCCGTGGACAGGATTAAGTCAAAGCTTTTGAATCTGTAACATGAGCTAACAAGTCAGCAATGAAAGGAGGAAAGTGAAACCTCAGATTAATTTGCCTTATCACGATTGACTGTTTGATTGTCCTGCTTTCATTTTCACCGAACTGGAAAAAATCCCCGCTATAAGAGTTTGTTGTGAGAAATGTGTGTCGTAAAAGAAGGAAGTATCAGTGTTACTGTACAATTTTCACTTAAGATGGATTTAGAATCAGACACAATTTCAAAGCAAGAACTCTGTGAAAAGGAAAGTCAAGCAGAACAACAAGGAGTCTGATTAAACAGTCTCTCTTTTGTTTAGAAAGAGTCCTTTTTTTGTTTTCCAATTTTGGGACCAAATATTGTTAAAGATCAACAAATTACACCAGAAGCATATTACATACATTAGCTATATTCAACATTACCTTTACCATAAAGCCTAAATCTTGAATAATTTCTTAGCTAAAAATATCTATTTCCAATGTAACCCCACATCCTTAACCCAAGACAAAATATCAACATTTTAGTTTTTAGGAAAATATCAAGCAAATTATTTTCTATAAATTTAGTTACAGGCATCATTAGCAGAACAAGATTAAACCCTTCAATCACACATCTGTAAACCCTATCTGCTGATTTATAGTAAGTGAAAACAACAGTAACACCTACAACAACTGCCCAAATATAGAATAAAGACTTTACATAGAAATAAAATTAGACTTTCAGGCTAAAAAAAATAGTTGTGTGATTGGAAAGCATGATGGAAGTTGGGAGATCATTTAAAGGAAAATTATGTACGGATTTTACAGTGTCACACAACAGTCTAATGTCCCACTGATGTTGATAGTAAAGTTACATTGTAACAGGTTTCGATCTCAGCCAACTGAGTGGTCGCCAATTTCTGTCACTTTTAAAATGCTGATCTGGACCGGAATCATTGTTTACCACAACTATTTCACGTCCAGACTTCCTGGTTCCATAGCCAATCACTGATGAGCCTGCAAGGCTGCCAAGTCTTCAACACCATCGGTTTTAATTCAACAACGACCAGCAACAAAGAGTAAAAGAAGCAACCCTGAGGTAACTTAAGAAACCATAACATCATTCCCAAAAATTAAACAAGGGAAACAAAACGAGGATCAAATTGGAACTGGCAACCCAGCAGAAAAATCAGGGAGGGGAGGGGGTGAGTGGCTGAGAGTGGACGGTTTTGTTGAACTGCGAGACTTCAATTTGACAACACGGTCTAATTCTTACAAACTGCACCTCTAAATCCCAAGAAAAGGAATTTCAAAGCCTCTTTCATTCACACAAATTTAAGTTGGCTCTGTTTTTTGAAAGGAAAATAAGTCTTTATCAGATAATGTTGTTGACTGAGCCTTGGCACGTAGGATGGTGCAGCATCATGGGACACATGTTAAGTCATTTTTTGAAATGCTGCACTCAACATTTTCAAACCCATGTAGGCTGTATGGTGTGTGACATCTGTGCAGGACGGAGTCTGAGCCAACACTGCAATGCACAGCAGGTCCAAGATGGTAGAAATGCTGTGTAGTTGCTGACAAACATTTTTTAAACGCATTATGTCATTTTGTACTTGTTTTGCTGTGCTTTGTTTTCCATTTTGCATATTGTGAACAATACCTGTCAGTATTCTAACATTTTATGGGGAGAAAAAAACTGGATTGGAACTGAATTTTTATTTAAATTTGCTTTATTTTAAAATGAACTCTTTACTGTAAACTTTTGGATGCAACCTTGAGTGCCAGTATGGAACAATCATTAGCTGTACATATTCATGTAGTGTGCATGAAACGACAGTGGGTTGAACAAATTGAGATATCATTCCACTTTTTTCCTCTATTTTCCATTCGTCCAGTAGTTTGACCAAAGCAAATCCAAAACACAGCCTGAAGCAACTGTGATCAAATTCTCTCACCACAAAAAAGCTGTTTTTTCCATCAAGTGTGACATTGCCAAGGTTTTTCTTCCCATTCACTGAGGAATGTTTAATTTTAAATGACTAAAACTTTTTTGCCTCTTGTTTAGTACTACCACTTATCTGTATCCCTTGTTGTTCAGATATCGTGGAGATATATTGATGTAGTCAAAAGTAACCTTGACAGCTTTCAGCTCTCATCATCACTGTTTGTGCATTTGTGCATTCATATTTACCTCTTTGTCAAGAAACATAAAGGAACATGTGGGACTCCAGAATTCCAGATTCTGTTTGCACGTTTGCTTCCAGGAATGTTTGCTTGTAAAATTCACTCCATCTTCATGTTTGTTTGCTTGTCTGTTTGTTTTCTCCCAAACACTAATCATTACCCACGATCTTTGTTTGTATGGCTACTTGTTTTGCAGCTCTCTTCGCCCTAACTCACAGAGTAGTCGGGATAAGGTGCCAGCCCCAAGGTTAGCCTCACGTTTCTTGCAATAATCTAACCAGTCATGTTATGCTGGGGGCACATCCTCCTGGGCGCATGTGTTTATAGCTCACTGCCCCTCTAAACCCCCCCAAAAAGTACCATACAGTTCCAAGTCACACCTCACACCCCTTGGCTGCAGCTAGCATCTGCCCCTCTGGTCTCCGATCTATGCAAATTCATTTCACTCTACAAGGCCAGGTTTCACTTAAAACCACGGTGAACATGAAATATGCCCTTATTTACTAATTCTTAAAGACCCACTCTGATCATATTTCAGCTATTTTAAAGTGTCTTAGTGTCTTTAAATTATGATTATGGCAAATCACAAAACCTGTGCCGTTTTCTAAGACGTAGAGAGCAACAGTAGCTCGTTAGCAATGTACCTGTTGCTGAGAGATCGCTGTTTATGCTAGCACCAGCGGAACAGGAGCTTGTGGCCCACCCACTGCCTTTTCTACGTCACCAACGCAGTCTTTTTTAGATGCATTTTTGCATATGCTACTGATTCAGCGATTTGAATGCAGAAATACTCAGAAATGCAATTTTGAGCTTAATTTTCCTAAGATACAAGTATGTCTTCTAGCATCGGAAAAATGCCACAAGAACAAGTTAACAACACGAAAAACACGATTTTCATCAGAATAGGTCTTTAAATGTTCACCTGCTCCTCTGGTCAACCTGGAATATTAAAAATTACTCTTAAAGGTTCCAATAATTCAAATGTTATATTCTTATGTTTTTCACAATATTTCATTTATCTCATATATCCTTTAATTATTTCACAATTTTAAAAAGTCATAAAAACCAGCAACAAATTAACTAATAGACTTAGAATGTTAAAAAGGTGATGCCTTATATTCATGTAAACATAATGTATCAAGTTATTTATCACTGCTTTGATATTTTTATCATAAAAACAAAACAAAAACTGTCCAAGTTGTTATATTTGGCATCTTTACTTGGTCACAAAGAGAATCAGTGAAGAGAAAGTGTGTTGTCAGTCGACTTGTTTTGATGAGGCTTATGAAACGAGGATCATACAAGCTATGTTTGGTCTTCCAGCTGGTACGGCCATTTTTAGTCCTTCTGCTCTCTCGCTGTGGCTAATGAGCAGTGGTCATTTCCTCTGATCTCTCTGCCAGAACAGAAGCTCAAAAATACCTTCAGAGGTGAAACCTGTTCATGTTTGCCTCTGATCTAGTTAATCAAACCCTCCTGCGTGGAGCAAATGGAAATTCACAAAAAGAGCTTCACAGGGCAGCTGCCTAACTAAAACATCTGTCGCTTTAATTCCTTTTGTTTCCTGACCAGGTCAAAGTCAGACAAATTTGTGCTTTTAAAAATGCTCTTTTCATTTCCTCAAACAAATTGGAGCATTTTAATTTAGTAATGGTGAGTTCTGAGCGCTCTTTGTGTGAACAAGCAGGCTCGTATCACAGACCTCTCAAAGTGAGCTAACAGTACTTTCATTCTGTTTGATTACACAGCTCAGTAAAGTTGAATGAGTCTGGAGATGTTATCTACTCCGGTAAAAGAATTCATCCCTGCCCTCGGAGCCTTTGAATTCCCTTTGAACAGTGTTTTAATATATATTTTCTATTTTTTTTTTGTTCACAGTCAGTTCTAATAGTGAAGGTGCCTGTCAGTATGTGCAGAGGGTGTAAAATCCCTGTAAAACCACAATTTATCCTGAAATACAATAATTGTTCCGTTACATATTGGTCATTTTGCAACTGTAAAAAACAAACAGCATTCACTTAAATTTAGTGTATTTGAAGCTATAATACCAAAAATTGCTAGTTTTGTATTCAAACAATAATTTTGCCCTTTTTTAAAAAATTTCTGTTAATTCAGTGTTTTGTTTTCAACAAGTAACGTGTTCCACCAGAATGTCAAATGTTGAATTGGAGAATTTGCAAATTATAACTGATAAGGTTAAATAAAACAAATTAACATCAGCTGTGCCTTGGATCCTGGAATAAACACTCAGCAATTAAGGTTTCTTGGCCAAAACCAAAACTCCATGTGAGTATCGTGTTTATGCATCAGATGAATTGCCTTTCTATAAAAGAAGTGGGCTGCAAAAATATTTCTAACAGATTCTAACACCTTGTGAATCACTGTCAAATTTGAAGCCGGAAAGGTTTTAAGGAAAGTAATACATTCCTGTTTTTTTGGCACCAACAGTTACATCACCACCATTTCCATCAATCATTTCATCATTTTTGTTATGCTGTTATATATAACTCTCTTTTGTTTGGACCCGTCTTCCTTGTTAGATTCCACTCGAGTTGCAGCAGAATAGATGTGGAAGTGAGAACTGATTGAGTGGCATGACTGAATAATTTTCCAATCTCTGGCTTGATTAGTAATTTAATTGTGTTTGCTCAGTGTGATCCTGACCAGTGATTGTGACTGCACCGACACCTGAGAGTGAATAAACGAGCACATGAGAGCAGCATAAAAATCATGGCAAGAAAATACACATATAGCTTGCACTGAGCAAATTCTTTAAAAAAAATAAAAGTTCTGCAGTCCTGGTAAGTTATAGTGTTATTTTTATTTTGGGGTATTTTTAGCTATATGCAGTCTAGTGACCAGCCTATGGCAGAAAAGTAGGTCAATGTAGGTTAAAGATGGAACTGAAGAACTCTAAAAATCTTTTGCTAATTGTTGAAATTTATTCCAAAAATATTTGCACTTCTTGATGAAGCCAGTAGGGTTTGAATACTTGGCATATGTAAAATATTAGGTACTTAATTGTTTATTATTTATCTTTTAAATGGTCTTCTTTACTGTTTACTTACTGTAAAATTGGCTTACTGATGTTAATGACCCCCCCCCCCCAAATATCTTATTATTAAAAATTCTGCATTGTCAGGAGAGAAAAAAAGACTAAAACAGTAAAAAGAATCTTAATATCTACAGAGTTTGGTGAGTTTAGGCCCACTGAAAAGCTGCACCTGTGCAACAACAGCTTCCTGGTTTATTTCTGACTTAGTAGGAAACAATTTGGCATGTTGAGAAAGCTGCACTCAAACTCATAAAAAGCAGCTTTCAGGCTGCAGAATCTCAGAGATGATCAGTGTATGTACACACACACACAAACATACAGTACAGTGTGAGATTCATTTAGATTGAGCGAGCCTTCATTGCAGAGTGCTAGGTCCAAGGTAAAAAATAAATTTACTATAGAACTTTGCCCATGGGTTGATTGCTTGACCTCGTACTGGTTCGATGCAACATATGGATTTGGAATTTCGTCTCAATGCATGCTGCATCATTCTGTTAAATTAGCTCAGTGCTGCAAGCTCATCTGATAAACACAAATAAACAGACCCCAAACCCTTATTACATATGTACCAGATTGATTTCACCCTGGTTGCAGTACGTAACACATCTCCGGCTAAGCCCACAGCCAGATCAGTTACACGAAATTAGTTCACCGTCTCACCTTTACAGGAATACAAGGAACCAGCTGCTACAATGAATTTAACATGATTCCGTCTCTGTTTGAGACTCAGACACATTAATAGGTTCTGATTCGTCTACCAGAGTGATAATTAAATCCTCTGATGGCTTTCCTTTATGACATAATTAATGAAGCTTTTAATGAAAATTAGTACCACTCGGCTGTAATCGACATGCTTAGCAGGAAGCTGCAGTAAGCACCGTCTGATAAGCAGGGAAGGCCTCCAGCTCACTGAGACAGAACACAGAGTCAGTGAAGCTCCACCGCTTCATCTTTGTACCGACCCAAATTATCACCAGCTACGTGCAATGTAAAATCTGCAGGGCAGCTCTAATTAAAAGCTGCTTTAATTGTTTCTGCTTCAGTCTGAGAGGGGGGAATATTCTCTGCTGTGATCCTTGTTAACAACACAGCAGTGTAAATATCACCGCTGCCTAATAAAAGCAGTAAAAATCAAAACTTTGCTTGGTGTGAAAAGGTCAAACTTCTCATTTATCACCTACACAGCGAGTTGATTTTTATTTCTCTCACGATCCAGCCCAAGGAGAAAAAACTGGCATGCATAATGTGCTTAGCTGAAAATGAACTTCTCCTTTCTCATTAGTCCATGATAATAACAAACAAACACGTTGCCACATGACCGAGGCATGATCTTACTTTGTTACTGCAGAGATGCAAAAAAATTTAAAGCCAAGGGGTTGTGGAAATTGAGAAGCAGCAGGATTAAGTGCTTTGCCAACCTGATCTAGTACAAGTTCTCTGCTGGGGTGCTGCTCTGATCTGTCTCTTCCTTTTTGAATCCTCTCTGAACAGCTGTGTGTCAGCCTGGCTGTAAGCATGGAGACTGCGTGGGACCCAATAAGTGCAAGTGCCATCCCGGCTTCACCGGCAAGACCTGCAATCAAGGTGAGCTGTCGCCCGGAACTTGTGGACATTCTGATAACTCGAAGGTTATTTTTCCACTTGGTTTATTTGTTGCAGGGCACAGGAAAACACACAGCACTAAAGAAAACAGGGCAGAGGGGCGGGGTCGGAGCGGCCCTCGCCCTCGCCCGCTATGAGCGACGTATAACCTTACCGACATGCACATTTTTCAGCAGGGAACTAAGTGAAGGTGAACTCTGTCTCTGAGCAACAGCAGAGCAATCATTACATGCTGTGGCCAGATCTCCAGCGTATTAAGGCTGCAGCTGGAGTTGAAGCTGGTTTTGCCTTTAGTTGACAGGATTGAGGTGCTTTAATCACAGGGGAGGAGGTAGAGGAAGAGCGCTGATTCAGCTCGAATGGAAATGAGAACAGGCCACGTCGAGTGCATCCTCCTTCTGTGTAGATAACATCTCAATTACTGATGTGAGATAACTTGGCCTGACTCTGTGTGTGTGTGTGTATGTGTCCTGGGTGCGTGAGTGTTTGGACATCGGCAGTTTGGACGTGTTTAAAAGCATCAAAGCTCCCCAGTTAGGTATAGGTTGACATGCGTCCAAGCGGCGTTAAATTACCTGTGGAATTCACGCCCTAAGACAGAAATAGGATAGTGTGTAATTAAAAACAAGGCAGAGGGAGGAGGGGTTGTTAAAATCCTTTCCGGAATGTTCCAAATGACTCATCCTGCATTTTGAGGCTCCTGTCTGCCCGACCAGACGGCTCTACTTTGTCCTAACCTGTAACAAAAGGGGAGATGAAATGGATCTGCATCCCGTATCCTGCTTCCATTCGACTTGTTTTCCCCTCTTCCAACCATTCAGACAGAATTATTTTACTCAAGTGAGCCAAGAATCTATTGATATGAAACTCTACTTTCAAGCGTCTTCCGAGTGTCCTCTTTCCCGTTTAACTCAAGACCCTTTAAAAAGAGGAAAGATTAAAATTTGACCTCACTTTAAATGACAGACCTGACCTTTTAGCCTGAATAAAAACTAATAACAGTGGTTTCTGTTTTAGCTGCCCTCATGCTATGAAAACTGATTTCATTACTTAGACTCCAGAGATTAAATTTTCTCATTTAAATGCAGCATTGATCGTAGGTTCTGCATTGATGTGCCGGGTGGACAGTGTGTAGAAGCGTCCTTATATCCCATCCCTTCTGTGCATTCAGAGATAACTTTGGGAGGGAAATAAAATGAACAGAGCTGCTTCTCTGACCCCGATGGGGTATAATCAGTTAACGACCTGCAAGTGTGTTCTATGCAGAAAGCTTCATCGCGTGTATATAACAGCTGTTGGAGCTTAAAAATATTGTTGTCAAATACAGAATTATTCATATTCCCAGAATTTGGTTTATAGAATAGAAAACAATGAACCTGCAGTCAGAGTAGTGGAGAAAAAATTAACAAAAACAATAACATTTTTGTCTTTGGGGGATAATTAGGGAAATAATTTTCAAATAGATTCCAAGAAACTCTTAAAATCTTTTCCAGATAGGGGTGCCACCATAAATTTGCCCCCATCCAGAGAGACGTTTTTTTGAGTTGCATTATCTATCTATCTATCTATCTATCTATCTATCTATCTATCTATCTATCTATCTATCTATCTATCTATCTATCTATCTATCTATCTATCTATCTATCTATCTATCTATCTATCTATCTATCTATCTGTCCGTCTGTCTATCTATTCCATCCATCCATCCATCCATCCATCCATCCATCCATCCATCCATCCATCCATCCATCCATCCATCCATCCATCCATCCATCCATCATTTTGTCCTCAATGGGTGTGGCTATGGTGCAGGACCCAAACGCAGACAAGCAGAGAAAATTTAATAAATTAGTATTTAATACAGTAAATGTGACTTTCCATGGAAATACCTACCAGAAATAAAACACAATGAAAAACATGTACAGTGGGGCAAAAAAGTATTTAGTCAGCCACCAATTGTGTAAGTTCTCCCACTTAAAAAGATCAGAGAGGCCTGTAATTTTCATCATAGGTATACCTCAACTATGAGAGACAAAATGAGGAAAAAAAATCCAGAAAATCACATTTTCTGATTTTTAAAGAATTTATTTGCAAATTATGGTGGAAAATAAGTATTTGGTCAATAACGAAAGTTAATCTCAATACTTTGTTATATAGCCTTTGTTGGCAATGACAGAGGTCAAACGTTTTCTGTAAGTCTTCACAAGGTTTTCACACACTGTTGCTGGTATTTTGGCCCATTCCTCCATGCAGATCTCCTCTAGAGCAGTGATGTTTTGGGGCTGACGCTGGGCAACACGGACTTTCAACTCCCTCCAGAGATTTTCTATGGGGTTGAGATCTGGAGACTGGCTAGGCCACTCCAGGACCTTGAAATGCTTCTTACGAAGCCACTCCTTCGTTGCCCGGGCGGTGTGTTTGGGATCATTGTCATGCTGAAAGACCCAGCCACGTCTCATTTTCAATGCCCTTGCTGATGGAAGGAGGTTTTCACTCAAAATCTTACAATACATGGCCCCATTCATTCTTTCCTTTACACGGATCAGTCGTCCTGGTCCCCTTGCAGAAAAACAGCCCCAAAGCATGATGTTTCCACCCCCATGCTTTACAGTAGGTATGGTGTTCTTTGGATCCAACTCAGCATTCTTTCCCCTCCAAACACGACAAGTTGAGTTTCTACCAAAAAGTTCTATTTTGGTTTCATCTGACCATATGATGTTCTCCCAATCCTCTTCTGGATCATCCAAATGCTCTCTAGCAAACCGCAGACGGGCCTGGACGTGTCCTGGCTTCAGCAGGGGGACACGTCTGGCACTGCAGGATATGAGTCCCTGGCGGCGTAGTGTGTTACTGATGGTAGCCTTTGTTACTTTGGTCCCAGCTCTCTGCAGGTCATTCACTAGGTCCCTCCGTGTGGTTCTGGGATTTTTGCTCACCGTTCTTGTGATCATTTTGACCCCACGGGGTGAGATCTTGCGTGGAGCCCCAGATCGAGGGAGATTATCAGTGGTCTTGTATGTCTTCCATTTTCTAATAATTGCTCCCACAGTTGATTTCTTTACACCAAGCTGCTTACCTATTGCAGATTCAGTCTTCCCATCCTGGTGAAGGTCTACAATTTTGTTTCTGGTGTCCTTTGACAGCTCTTTGGTCTTGGCCATAGTGGAGTTTGGAGCGTGACTGTTTGAGGTTGTGGACAGGTGTCTTTTATACTGATAACGAGTTCACACAGGTGCCATTAATACAGGTAACGAGTGGAGGACCGAAGAGCCTCTTAAAGAAGTTACAGGTCTGTGAAAGCCAGAAATCTTACTTGTTTGTAGGTGACCAAATACTTATTTTCCACCATAATTTGCAAATAAATTCTTTAAAAATCAGACAATGTGATTTTCTGGATTTTTTTTCCTCATTTTGTCTCTCATAGTTGAGGTATACCTATGATGAAAATTGCAGGCCTCTCTGATCTTTTTAAGTGGGAGAACTTACACAATTGGTGGCTGACTAAATACTTTTTTGCCCCACTGTATAACATCAACTAAGACGATATGTAGAGTCATAACTGAAGGAAAAGACATTAAGTTAAAGAATATTGTGTGAGGATCTCTGCTGCTGGTGGTGGTGAGTGGAATTAACTGTCTTGCAGGGCGTGGCAGCAGAGGATCATTGATGTCAGGTGTGGATCGTTACCCAGCTCAGGAGAGCTGGGTACTTAAGCAGAGGAGGAACAAGAGACAGACGCCAGTTTGTTCCGCAACTTTACGTGGTACAGAGTGGCTAGTGAGCAGTATTTATCAGAGAGTGTTTCGCAGTATTAACCTGCCTTCTTTTCCCCTTATGTTCAGCCTGCTGTACTGGAGCTCCTCTCCTGACAGCATAACCTCCAGCGTGGATATCGAATCGCTCATAGTGAGGATTGGCTCAACGCGGGAACTTCCTAGAGCTCCGTTGCGGTGCTACGCGACCAGCTCTCTCCCTCTGGCTCCCTGTCTGTCTCTGGCTTCCTCTGGTCCACACCTCACCGGTCACCGTTCTGCTGTCACCCCTGTCGCAGTCACGTCTGCGCACTCAGCACTCGGACCCGGATCTCACACACGGATTACTGACAGCTTGGCTCACCACCCCTGCGGCAGCATCCTAGGATCTCTCCTCAAGCCCGGACGTCATTCACACAACCGTGAGTTGAGCGAGCACAATCCCCGCACGCCGCAGCTGGTTTCTCCCACTGTCACTAACCTCTCTCTCTCTCACAACCCCAGGACCGTTCCTGTCCCGCACCAGGCCCGTCCTGAGTTTTCATCAGCACATTCATTGTTTACGTGTATAATACTTGGAGCACTGTATATAATAAACACTGTTAACCGTGAGCGCTGTCTCCTCGCATTGTGTGTGTCTGGAGTTTGGGTCACTTTGAGAGCTCGTCAACAACCCCACCTGGTACGAACCATGACAGTCGGGGTGTTTTGATGCAGCAACTTGAGGTTTTAAAAGGCGACAGATGAACTGATTTAGGTGAACTGTACGTGAACTGAGTGTGTTTACTGCAGAAAAGAAAATATCACCTGGCCACATGGGAATCCTTTCAAAATAAAACCCCCTGAAATAAAAGTATTATCCTTTTAGCATTAACTTTTTAGTTAGTCTGATCATTTGGATCAGAATCTGGATTCTTCGAGACTTCTTTTCAATTCGATGTGCCCCAAACAACGCAAACAATCAATGACTGATTCTAAACTCTGTCTTAAATTGTCTTGCAAATTAAAAGGCATTAAAACCACCAAGCGTCTCTTTATCTACATCTGCTTTATGACCTGTCCTAACAACCAGCAGAAAAATCAATACACATAACAGCCTTTCAGTTCATGATTAAATGTTTATTCCTAATTGCTCAAATTAGTTGGCCTTATTCATTAAAAATGTATATGTATCGTGCGTTCAGCCTTTATCAGCGTTCTATTCCGTCACTTTAAAATTGACCCGTTTCTGATTCGCTGCAGCAGGGTGGGTAATGACACTGAAACTTAACAGTCTATAGTTGGATTTAATGGTGTGCTTCTGGGTGGTTTATGGGCCTGACTAACGCTGGGTTCTGTTCTGTTAAGCTGACTATATAAAGGAAGTTAATTGGGGACATTTGATGCATAAGCTGAACAGCTTGAGAGTCTTTACCAAAGCTGGAGTTTTGGAAAAACTGTCAAAGTTTGTGAATTTCTCCTCAAAGACAATGATTCATAAAGACCTACCCACAGAGATCTTCCCAACACACGACTAACCGCTCCAGTCGTAGGTTGCAAACCCTTTTTCTTTTGTATTACATGATCTCTATTTTTAAACATGTCCTGCAGAACAGCAGTAATCTGAAATTAAACCTGCCTGTTGGGGGATCCATTCTCTTGTCTGTGGCAGATTAGATCAATCCCAGCATATTTAGGAATCGGGGTATAACGGAAAGCTGATTTGAGATTGTCCAGCTGTAAGAAAGGCACTTAACAGCAGCCAGATATTTGCCCCTGACATACAGTAGAGCTGCTTATACTCTCAACTTGTTATCCAACTGCAGTTTGAAGAAATGCCTGCTGGTGCAGAAGAGGAGCTGCTTATTTCTGCTCCATAATCAATATCTGGATTCAGTTTGGGCACTTTTATCTCTTAAAAGGTTATTACAGGTATTAGGGACATTCCTCTCATGGAGCCGACTGCAGCGTTTTACATTTATTCCTCAGATTGTTGGACTCAAATCAAAAGAAAACGCAGTGATCGAAGGATGTGATTTCTTCCACTGTTCTTGAACTGATGACAATTGATTTTTAAGAAGCTTTACATGCAGATCAGACAGCGTGTAACCTTCATCTAACATTGATGAGAAATGTTTCCTCTAATTAACAAGTTGACCATGCTAAAAAATTATAAATCAGCCACAGGTACATATCTGTCACCTCAATTTTTTATTTCAAATACAGAGACGTTTTAATTATGTACCTGCAAAAGGGAAAATGTCTGTTCATCCTCCTTGATAAAGAAAAGAAAAACGCATTGAACTCCCACAAGAATCAAAACTCCCCTGGTCCACCCAGAATCACCTAGTTAGAAAAAAAAAATAACATCCAAAAAAAAAAAAATACTTGACACTGCCATCAGCAAAACAAAAAAGAGAGAAACACAAGAACCACAAACCTGTGAGTTCAGAATCTGGTTAAAACGTCAAGGGGCTTTAAAAATGATTCCCTTTTTATAAAGAAAAGAGGAGCAAAGTGAAAGCAAAGGGTTTGACCGGTGAGAATCACCGAGACGTCAAAATCACAAAACTCGAAAAGCAACAAACAACCCTGCAAAATGCAAACCAAAGCATAGCAACAGCAAAAGTCGACAGAAACAAAAAAATGATAATAAAAATGTTTCAAAAGCACCGATAAATGCTTGAAAAATCTCAATGCTGACAAAAACCTGCTGAAAACAAAACTGCAAGCAAAGTCGAGGCTCCCTCAAGCCCCGATGATCACGCACCCTCTTCAGATCAGAATAACTGCATGCTAAAAACTTGAAGCCTGGATGTGGGAAAAACGCTCCAAACCACCATGTCACTGCTCAATTCAAACACCAGCAAGAGGAGGAAAAACAGAAAAAAGAGGGGCAATTTAAAAGACAAAAATATGCTTACAAAAAATGGAAAAAAAAGCCAGTGGAAATGTACTCACCGCGCGGGAGTAAAATGTTGCAATAAAAATGTGAAATGGCTCAAAATACAGTATGGCGGTGCGAGGCGGAATGCTGTGCCTTTTCTCCAGCTCTCTGCCTCCAGATCTGTCATGTGACTGCTTCAGCCCCGACTTCCAGCAATGAGAGTCCAGTACCGAACAGCTGATGCCCAATGCGCTCCTGACGGATCCAAAACTAAAAGGAGGTAGTCCTTATCATTTCACATTTATGACTGAGCCGCTTGTGTTGTTTTCTGAAGCCTTTTTTTGGGGGGGGCAGCTTTAAAGATGCAGCGCTGTGTGTGTGTGTGTGTGTGTGTGTGTTGGCGTCACGGCAAGATTCAGGAATCAGCACTGGAATCATGCGCTTACGCACACACACACACACACAGGAAGCATATTTGTGGGGACCGATGTATCAGGCGCGTGTGTTTTAACTAAGTGGAAATAAGCTCGGCACGTGGATCTGTCCATTGTGCTGAAGATGTTGTTCAGAGTCTTCAAACTGCAAACATTTTCTTTAGCACATATGATCTTTGATCACGTGGTTTAAGGTTGAAATCTTTTGAACTGAGCTCTTCCTTCATCTAACGCAAGTGCACTGCTGATATTTAAAACATGCTGTTTTACAAACTTTTGCACTGAAATATTATGATGTGATTCTCGCCAGAAGCTCAAACTAGCTGCTGTTACCAGTTGTGCTTCCAAAAATATTAATAAACTATTTTAAAAATCCAATATGGCTGTCTTGCATTAAAAAAGTGAGCAAACTTCTTGTTTTTTGGGATTCATAAATCAGCTGCTCACAACCTCGATGAAGAAACATGTTGCTACAGTGACTGAATGCACATAATACAGACAAATATATTTTAAGCAACTTGTACAGTGTTTCTAACTCCTCAGTACATGGAGGAGTGAATGTCTCCTGCTCTGACTGCAGCTGGGAGGGACTACTGTGAGGACTGAGCTGCCACTGAGTGTTTTGGGCTGGGGGAGGGGCCAGTGGCAGCATCCCCTGATCATTGAGTAATAATTCATCATAAAAGTCTTTAGATTTGTTTCTATTTGCTGTTTTAAAGAAGAGCCTCACAGGGGTTTGAACACTTACTCTCAATCAATGACAACATCTCTAAGATGGAACTGGACCATTTCCAGATCCCAGTTCAGATATAAACACTTGTTGTTGAAAAAGACACCAGTGTGTGTTTAGCTAAACCTTTTTATTGATGGTTTTCTCATGATGCATGTGCAGATATTTGGTCAAAAAAATCCTAGATGGCCTGCAGAGTGACCTGCTGGACCCTCACAAACTGGTGCAGAGGATTTGCATTAAACAGCTGGACTGTAAAGAGAACAGAGGAGAGCCTCAGGACTAACAAGACTTGGGTCTGTCCATGGTGCTGAAACCATATCTGAGTAGCCAAAACCCGGTCCATGGTCCTGAAACAGAGTTGCCTCCAACAGATTTTCTATCTATGGTTCTTAAAGGAGCAGTATGTAAGAATTAGACAAGTTATACGAGTCCCACAGCTCATGTAGAAAAAAAACTTGTCTGTTTTTTTTGTCTGAAGTCCTATTTAATCAGCGTTGAGTTTTCCTAAGTGCGTTTGAACGCCCCATCACGTGCAGCTTGGCTGCTCAGTTGGAAGGATGTGGTGGTTTCTTACTTTGTGCTGCTGGTTGTTGTGGAATTACAGCTGCTTGTGTTGAAGACTTGGCAGCCTTGCAGACTCACATGTGATTCGTTATGGAACCAGGAAGTCTGGACGTGTAAATAATGAGTCCGATCCAGGCTAGCTTTGTTTAAAATCACTGAAACTAGTGAACACCCAGCCGGCTGAGATCAAGATCTGTTACAATGTGAATTTACCTTCAACATCAGTGGGACATTAAACTGTTGTGTGAGTATTTTACTGTAAAATTCTTACTGTACCTTTAAATAATAGAAAACATGTGACTGATGTTAAATTAGCACACAGACATGTTTTGGTTACTTATGTCATCCAGCTTTCTTTAAATATCCACTCCAGCTCTTTCTCCCTCTCTCACAGATTAAATAAATACACCTGAGAAATGCAGGTGATTGTTGATTGCAGCAGACAGGAAAGTAATAATGTGCTATTGATGCATTAGAGTCTGACTGCAGTTGTCAGACAAAATTCAGAACAAGTTCATGTAACACACAGTGTTGGAGACAACTGTCACCATTCATAAATCATAACAGAGGTTGGTGTGCTGCTTCCACCTTAAGCACTGTCTAATTTAATTCACTTTTCAAAACACATCCCTGCCTTTGGGAAGCACAATGTAAAATGCTCCACTGTCCCTGAAGAATACGTTCAAGAACAGTGATCAAACTTCCCTTGAAGCAAATTCTTGCACTTTTATCACCGAGCATTATAACCTCCTCTTTCATTTAACATTCAAAGCCTTTTAAGTCTCCATGGCAACTTGTTGTTGAGCTCGTTCCGTCTCATTTGTTGTAATTTGTCAACAGTGTTGCTGTATATTGTTGGTTGTGCTATAAACTAAATATACTGATCAGCCAATCACAATACAGGACATGCGGCACTCCACCACAATAATAAACTATTTCTAATGCATGACATCTTTACTGACACAATGTTATTTGTCCTGAAATCATCTTTTTACCACTTTAATTTTGAGGAACTTTGACTGCCTGCCGTAGTGAGTAAAGAGGGAACGTCGCTCACGACATGATTTATACATGCAGCCATAAATGTTGGAGAACCCTGTCATGTTTACTGCGACGCTCACTCTGGTTTCTGGTCCCTTCTATTATCAGCTCTGCTTGTGCATCAGGAAAAGACTCTCAAGGTTAATGACCTTCATGAATCTCTGAAATAAGGCGTATCAATCATATCCACCTTTTGACACTGCGGCTCAGCCTTTAGATGATCAGGAGACTCAACGAGGCCAATAACACACTCGTTCTCTGAGCAGTTGTAACTTGAAACCGTATAAATCCCTCTGTTTGTTTTAGGAGTTAAATAAGAAACAAGGCTGAAAGATTCATAATTCATTTCTGAGAATTAAATCACAATTAGTAGATCGTACTGCAAAGACGAAGCATCGCCTCTGGTCATAAAATTTCAATCAGAGACTAAGCTGAAAAACATTGGGGCTTTTGGGCTTTGTGGTACCTCTCAAGATACACAAATCAATATTTGTTAGTACATTATTTATAGAATTTGTACAACATGTAGCAGCAAAGAAAATAAAATTCAGATTTCATTGCAATTTCATTAACTCACCTTCACTGATGGAAAAGTAATATGAAAGAAATATCCTTCGACTAACATCAAACACACGTATAAAAATATCCCATTTTTCCATTTCCTGTCTGACATTTCATGTTACATGTTAGATCTGTATAGGTGCACAGCTAAGGTTCACTCCAGTTTGTCTAGGATCATGTTGCAAAAAGATAAAAGTAAGCTTCATTTAATAAACCAACAAAAAAGTGTTTTTATTTGTCATTTTGTCCAGAAGGCTGCAGAAAATCTCCAGGATATTTTTGGCAGCATCCAAAGCTTGAGGTGGAAAGATTTTGTAGAGTAATTCAAAATAAAAATGCACTTAAAATCCTTTTTACAGCTTCCGTCTTTCCTAACATCAGCAACGGAAAGCAAGTTCAGTAAAATTAATTAGCGTCATAGCCTTTTTGTCACGGTTGTCCATATTTTAATGGTTGGATTGTGCTCATGAGGGTCAGTTGGTTTAATGCCATCTGATGCATTTTATGTATCAGAATGGATCTCTAATCTGTTTATGACATCAGTTTTTTTTTCCATGCTCATAATTAAAATTTCTTCTGAGTAAGCTAACTGACCCAAACACAAAGGCCTGTTAGTAAGTTATTAATAGAATCTTTATTTGTCTTAACTCCTTCAAACAGAATATAAGAAATGACCCCAGAATAAAATACTTGTTACTTAGATGTTTCAGCAGAGGGATAAAGGCAAAATGTAAAATTGCAGTTTTTCAGGAAGGTACTAATGTTGGTAAAGAGGAAGAGCTTTTATAAAATCAGAAATAGTGACATTAAATTATATATATTTGTTGTTTAACGATTGAGAGATGTCGGAAACTTAACATATTTCTTTTATTATTTCTAGTTAAACATCCTTTTTGTCTTAAAGCTACAAACTTTACTACAAACTTTACTCATTTTTTGTAAAATTTCACACAAAGTAGATTTTGTCTTTCTTTTGCAGACTTAATGCATTTTGCATCATTTTTAATTTGAAGTAAACTCCCGATTTAAGTCCCAAACTTTAACGATATATTAGACTATATATCAAATGAATGAAATCAAAGCTTGTCATATACAAGTCAGGCTCAGGTATTCAGCTAACAGAGAAAACACAAGAACTGAACACACTCATCTTTTGATCCAAAATTATCCAGGTACATTTTTCTGTGTTGCATTGCAGAGGATTAATTCTTCTTGTTAAATCCAGTGAACGAGAACTCTTTGGGACTACACTGACCCTCACCTTGTTTTAATTGTGTTCAGCTTGTCGAGGAAATGCAAACAACAGCAAACAAAATAACTGACGTTAAAAGAGAAGTAAAATGTGTCACAGTTCAATCACATGTGAAGACACAGTCAAAAGAAAGGCAGCAGAGGAAGCACAGAGGTCATGGTGAAAGAATGCACACATGTTATGTACTTAGCTTGTTAACAGCTGTCAGCCTAATTGTCACATCGCATAGGGACGTTTCTATTTCAGCGGCTGTCACAGACACGATGACCTTTTCAGCACAAAGTAGCCTGACTCCATTGGTTCCACACAGCCAGGTGGATTGTATGTCTGAGACACGTTGATTGTGCTGCACACACATACTTTGATGATTAATTTACATAGAAACATGACAGGTTTTAAATTTTCATATAACACCACTGTTACTGGTTTTTCATTATGATACAATACAATTTAATTTGATACATGTCACAATATGTTATGATAGGACGTTATTAAATCTATATGATGTCATATGTAAAATATTGCTTTTTATTAGAATTATATTATTGGAATATATTATTAAAATAGTATCATGACACATTATTTAAGAATGTGATGTGCATGGTGTTTGGAGTACTTTTTCCTTGTTTTCTGTTGTAAAAGGTTCTTCTTTTGTGTTTATTTTATTCTGGTTCAGATGGTTTGATGCTTGAGGGATTTTTACTGTAAATTTGTCACTTTTTTGCCACTTGATGCATAACCATAGCAATGAGAGCTGTTTACAAGCAATAGCAGTTAATGGACATTTTGGGGGCTTGAATCATTCCCTGATTGAGACCTAATATCCTCGATGAGATAAAAAGAAGAAGAGAGCAGACGCAAAAAAATCTCCTAAAAAAAGGGCAGCTGGATGTCTTTGTCCTCTCTTGGATGAGAGGTGAAACATTTTCAAGACAGGAAAAAGATGTCCAGTTGTCCTTTTTTAAAGGCTTTTTGGATTGACATGTCCTGGACTGAGAATCTACACAAGCTTCAGACAGAACAGACTGGACTTTGTGAAGATGCTCAGGTTCTTCAGCATTTGCAACAAGATGTTCAAGACCTCCTTTAAGCATGTTGTGAAGAGCACGTCTACAGTTACCTGTTGGGGGAGGAGCTTCAGAGCAGGTGATGTGAAGAGGCTGATGAAACTGATAAAGACGGCTGGTTCTGATCTGGATCCTGATCCAAATAAGGATGAGTTCTAAAATAAAAAAATGCCTATTATTTATTTTGCTTGCTACATTTTAAAATTTTGTGCAGTTTTTTATTGAAATTTACACACAATTGTGCAAAGACATAAACTACAAAAACACAGAAAAGAAGAATAGTTAAACTCTTTTGTGATTAATTCAGAGTTTGTGGCCCTGTGATGGAGCAGCGACCTGCTGAGTGCCAGCTGACTGATTAAAATCAATTTTTAGTTTTAAATATGTTTTTGGACTTTCTTATGCTTTTATTTTTTATTTTTATTGTGGATTTTAGGAAGAGCAGCAACATACCAACACCCATTTTCATCATGGAGAAGAAGTGGAGGTGGTGGAGGAGTATAAATACCTGGTGTTCACCTGGACAACAGACTGAACTGGAGACACAACTGTGATGCTGGGACAGAGCAGATTGGACGTCCTTCCTTGAGTTGATTGTCCAAAGGAGGATGGTTTGGAAAATGAAAATCATCATGGAGAACCTTCATCATCATCTTCACAACACATACTCAACAACACAGTGTCTTTAGTCAAAGGCTTCTTCAGATCCACTGCAGGAGAACCTTCCTGTCCACAGCTAGAACCTTCTACAATGAAGAAGAACACTTAATTTACCTTCGGGGATTAATAAAGTAGTTTTGATTTGATTTGATTACTTGCAAGTCTTGGTTTTTCATTCCCCGTCATCTTTCACATGCTCAATGTGTTCGATCTCCCTCATACTTTAATAATGTTGCAGGTTAAACATACAAACAAATTAAAAATAAAATGCATTCCTCTGAATCAGCATATCTGTTTAAATTGCAGATTTACAGATTAGAAGAAACATTTTGGACAGAATCTTGACACTTGAATTTTAATTAAATCTGCTTTATTAGACTGCTTGCTGTAGTATTCATTTATAAATTTAAAGTGGATGTATTAATGTCAGGATTGTACAATAGAAACATGGATACCAAACAATGTTGATGGCAAAGAATCAAAGCTGAGTGGAATTTCTATGTTGTTTGGTAGAGAACCCTTTTTATGTGCAGCTCTTAGAACTTACGGCTCCACATCTGAACCCACGGTGGTTTAAAGCTATCGGGGTGTTTTATTGTGCAAAAGCATTTTCAAGCAGTTTCAGAGCTCTTCACATTCTTAAATCTGGCAACATAGAAACATTTATGAAACATATAAACTATAATAAACAGGCTGATGACCTTTTGTGAAAAAACGTGACATGTAAAAGCAAAATTGATATTTTTTTTTAAAACGGCATCCCAGAATTAGAAAGAAGCAAGTTAGGTTGCAGCAAATATGGTGCATGTTGAGTTTAAACAAGCTGCAGGTGTGGCTGGTTTAGACCAAGTTGAGTGATGCTCCATCTTCAGATGGTACAAGGAACTGCACAGACATGAGGGTCGATCAACGATAATGACCCAAAAATAAAATGCATTTAACTGTTTTCAGGAAATCATTACCTCAAGGTCTTTGTGATACAACAGAACTATGAGAAAAAGAAGAACTTATACAGAAAGCTTGTAAATTAACCAGAAGAGAAGAGAATCAGTGTTATTGAAGCTACATGCTCTGCAGCTTTAGCCAAACTTGAAGGTCTCTGGCTCGGTGGTTTATGTACGTCTGGAGAAAGGAAGGCTCCCAGGGGTCACGGCAGAAGCCATGAAAATCCTTCTTAATCAGATTCTGCAGAAGCTGATAGTGAAAAAAGCTTCATATCAGCCAATAGTAGTTTGGCAGCCATGTGCAGAAAGCAGAGGGGATGTGAGTCTGAGGATGTTTGCCTGCTTATTGTCCCTTCCGGTGAGGCTGGTGCTGGTAGTGAATGCCTTTCTGGTCCTTCTGGCATGTGAAGCTTGCAGCTAGTTGAGCAAATTCCAGCCTCAGCTGTCTGCCACAAACCTCCTGGATTTAAAATGCATAGAGCCTGTAGGGCTGCAGCTTGCTGAGGGTCAGCTGGACAAGAAGGATCAGAATGTACTGACATCATTTTGGTTTCAGTACAAAATCAGATTCTGTAATATTAAAGATACATAAAAAATGAACAGGGAAAATGAAGTGCAGCAATATGTATGCTGGTTGATGAATTAATAAAATTGTTGTACATGTATTGTGCCATCATTTTCAATGGTTGCAAATAAAAAGAATCACTGAATCCCAACAGTAGTATATCAGAGTAGTTATTTTAGAAGAGTTTATTAAGTCCTTTGAGGACGCAAGAAAAAAAGATGAGTTTCAACTTTGGCAGCGCAGTGGTGCAGTGGTGCAGTGGTGCAGAGCTATTACCTTGCAGCATTAAGGTCTTGGGTCTGAAACCAGGCTGGGACCTTTCTGCATGGAGTTTGCATATTCTGTCTGTGTGTGTGGGGTTTCTCTGGGACCTCCAGCTTCCTCCTACAGAACAAAAATATGTTTGAGATTAATTAGCAACTCTAAATTGTCTCTGGGTATGAGTGGTTGTTTGTCTGTGTGGTCCTGCTGGACTGGCTACCTGTGCAGGTGTGACCTCACCTCTTGCCCAATGATAGCTGGAGACAGACGCTGTATCCCCATGACCCTGAACAGGAATAAGCGGGTAAAGATAATAACTGACTCTCAATGCTGCATTTCTGTTATTTCTAAACTGGTTTTGAATATTTTAACACACATATATTAATATTCTGTCACTTTTTTGTGGCCAGATGGGAGAGAACGCCCACGCAATATAGAAATCCAAACAAGTGGCTTGGTAACATGATGGATATTATTACTTTTATATGATGCAGAAAAATAAACAAAAAAACCCCATAAATCTTTCAAATCCTGTAAAATCTTTGTGCTGTTTGAAATCTTACTAATTCAGCACACTTTCAGGTAGAAACTACTGTTCCTGTTGGAGTCAGCTTTGTGATAACATTCACTGTTTTGGTGAAATAGCACTTTTAAAGTTTTACAAAGTTTTGGATTTGTTTGTATGAGTCTCAGTTAGACAACATGGTCACGTCTTAACTCAGAAGTCACATGATTTAGACTAGAAGGATTCACAAAACATTTAATCAACTCTTATGATGCACAAACAAATTATAGATGATTTTTTTGTTTACTTTCAGGTTTTATCTCACAGTGCTGTCAGACATTTAGTCTCTTTCAAAGTGTCCCAGAAGGCCGAGTGTGAACAGGCTTCCTTTTCTCTTCAAAATGGGACATAAAGGCTCTTTTTATCTTGTATTCCTCCTACATGAAACAACCTAAAGACTTTAAATGTTGCATGATTATCTTTAGAATCTCCTGACACTCATGATTTAGGAATTTTTCCATACATCTTCAAGTTTTTGCACAACAAAACCGCTTCTTTGAGGCCTGTTTTTCACTGTTTTCTGTTGATTGTCCCGCCTCCTTTCTGCTGTGGAGAAATGAAGCTTTCTGATTGGCTGAGGCATCATCCAGCCGTTAAGCTGGAATTTCTTCCTGAAATCATGCAACACGTTGTAGGAACCAACAATATTTCTCCAGGAATTTTCAAGGTATTAAACAAACACATGTGTTGTTGTATTTTTGTTTTTTTGTAAAGTACACAACAAGCAAACAATGTAAAACAATTATTTAAACACATTCTGAAGAAATTAATCTTGAAAGACATTTTAATAGACTTTTGATTATATGTAATACAACTGTTATAACACAAATCAAATGCTCATTCATACGATATAAATGAAATAACTTTTTTCATTTCTAAAGATTTCTTTAGTTATTTGTCATATATATAATTACATTTTATTTTAAATAAATATGAGCACACAATCTTAACAAGTATCTGCTCCTCTGTCCTTCACCAGTGACGACAATTTTACCACTGCACTTGTTTTAAACAATTGTTTTGGTTCTATTTCTTCAAGCTGCTGAAAAGAAACATTTTCCCTTCAGTAACATTTTATATTTCCAAGAAGAACACTCGCAGTAAATCTCTCAGAATTATGAGGGATTTTCTTTTTTCTTTTTCAGTTGCTTCATTTTTGTTTCAGTCAACAATAATTAAAAATTATCTTCTCAAAACATTTCCCACCTGATTTTAGAATATCTGCAGACTTATAGTAGCTTATAATTTAATTTGAGGTTTTATTCTAAGAAGTACGATTATGTGAGAAATGCTGACTTGTTCTTGTTTCTTCACAAAAGCTGCAGTTTGAGCTTAGAATGCAGCATTTAGTCTGCTGAGATTTGAAGCTCATATATTCACTATGTGAATTTTAATTATGATTCTAAATTAAATGACGTGCACAAAAGGCTTTGTCTATATCTCTTCAGTGCTTTCTGTAAATTTCTCTGGATTCAGGTATGCAGAAAAACAAATAACACTTTCAGAAAATAAACTGTCTTATTTTTGATAATGTCCTACATGGACAGCTGCTTGTCTTTGTTTTTTCTGTGTCTTTTTAATATTTTTATCCACTTAATATGAGCAATATTAGGAGATTTGTCCACAGGCTACCTGAGAAAGAAAACGTTTTACATGTAAAATAATTTTTTAAATTTATATTTTATACATAATTGTTATCAAATCTAAAAGACAAAAATGAAATTAAAATGTAGACGTGTTTAATTTTAACCCTTTCCACACTGCGGTTAATTATTTTGGTTCTTATCTCACGTATACCTGACTCTTAACTTTGAATAAAAAAACTGACAATTTAAATATAAATAAATAAAATAAAGCATGGGAACTTTTTAATCAAAAGTTTATCATTTGCATTATTGTTACACGTGTGTAAAATTACAATGAAGAGATCTTTATTTTTTCTTTTGTGGACATTAAATCACTGTTTTCAGTTTGCAACAGTGAAACTGTTCAGTGTGTCATATATCTGAGCAATAACGTTTACATTTTTACCAAAAGATGAAATATAAAATACGTTATTTATAGCTTAAATATAGAGTTTAAAATGTGTTGTTGCTGTTTCATGTGCTGATTTAAATCAGCAGCATTAGGACAAACATCTTATTTGCATGTTATATTTACAAACACATTGCAGGAAACTTTCATCACTCACATTAAAAAACCCAAATCAAGTCTGAGTTTTACAGAAGAGATGGAGTCAGCTGTGTGAGCAGCTTAGATATTATCACACTAAGCTGCTAATTAATTAGTCCTGTATGTCATATTCTTGCTGTGCAGAGGGACCACGACAATTCTCAGTAATTAGTTCTGTTTTGGGGCTTTTCTCATTAGGCCAGTTGTAAATATATCTATATATGTGAAATATATTAATTGTTTTTTTCTAAAGATTGTGTTGCCATCCTTACAACATCCAACAAAGTGCCTGGAGAATTTTCTGTTTCTGCCAGTGAATCAATTAGCAAACAAACTGTGGTGCAAGATTAAAACTGGAAATAGTTAGAAACTGAAGTGTCTCACTTTAAACACTTAAATGGTTCAAATGTTTTGAAGAATAATTCTTTTTAAAATGTTGGACATTATGTCTCATTTCATATGTGTCATAGTTTCAGGTGTTTATAGTTTGGTTTACTTTTGAGTGTCTCTCCTGGATTTTTCTCGACTTACCTGCATTTTTCTTTACAGTCTCCTTGTTTCATATTTATTCTCTTTCTCTGTTTATTATTCATGTTGATTCATTTTTTTCTGATGTTTTGTTTCTTTACTATCGCATCACTCTGTTTATTTCTTTATTTCATTATGTAATTTAGTTTTAGTCAGTTCTCTTATGTCCTCTGCTCCACAGTGAACTTTTTAAGGTTAATTTGACACACCTGATCCTTCCCAGCTGTCCTCACACAGTAATCACCTGTCCTCAGTATAAATATTCCTTACATTTTTTTTCACATCATTTGTCCGGGCCAAATTGGATGAAGTTTTCTGTGCTAATTTCTAATGAAGTTTAATTTGAAATTCTACCATCAGTACCTGTGTATTATGGCGTTTCCTGTCTGATGGTTTCTTGTCATCTGTTGCGATTTTTGCTGCCAAGTCAGCTCTTCAAGTTTTCAGTTATTAAAAGTATATTTATTTTACACTGAGTTCTACTTGCATCTGGGTCCATTCACCAGAATCTGCAACAATGAAACTCTGAACGCATCAGTTTGGAGGAAGACTGGATCGGCTCTGATCAGCTTGCTGCTGTTTTAAAACAACTTTCTTCTCCAAAATGTCATTGTTTATACAAATTCTAACATTTTGCACTGCTTTTAATTTTGTATGATACAAAACTGATCCTTGATGACCATTCTAAAGGGAAATCACTCACCTGAAGTGCTACAGTTAGCTTGTTGTGCTGCTAATTTTTGCTCATAATGACCTTAAAAATCTATAAACTCAACTATGTAAACAAGATGCATATAAATAGCTGATCCTGAGCACAACTAAACATCTTAACTGAGAGGTAAAGTGTTTCAGATATGACGGAGTATTAACTGGATCCACCGGACAATGTTCCTGTCATACTGCCCGCAGGACTCAAACGGTTCGGTTGCCAGAACAGTGAATGAGATCACAGCTGTTTGACAGTAAAAAAGGGACATAAAACATTTTAGACAGATTGTTTCAATCTGATAACTGACAGAATTGAAAGGGCTCCTTGGTATTGGAATAATAAACTGTCACTAAAAAATGTATGATGGGGACTAAAGTGAGAAGATGCAGAATGTGGTCTCTGGCTGTCTGTTTAATGATCTGTCATCCCTACAGCTGACCTTTTTCTACCTAATTGAAGCAAATCTTCTGCCTGCTTCCTCTTTGCTCCTGTGATAGTTTGTATTCCTGATGGTGCTTCTTGGCATACATGTTACAATATGCTTTACTCAGGGTTTCAGGTCTTTGTTAGACAATAATGATCTTCATTCAAATAAACTGACATTCATTTTTAAAATGGGATTTGATGTTTAATCACTGAATCCAGAATCTTTCTGGACAGAAAACCACATTAAGAAGCACTTTAAACTAATAATACCAGAGATTATCATCACAAAAATCCTTCCATCCATTTTCTGAACCTGCTTCTTCCTGTTCAGGGTCGCAGGGAGCTGGTGTCTATCTCCAGGCGGGGGACACCCTGGACAGGTCACCAGTCCATTGCAGGGTCACACACAGACTAACAACCACTCACACCTAGGGGCAATTTAGAGTCACCAATTAACATCTTGCATGTTTTTTGGACAGTGGGAGTCCCCAGGGAAAACCCATGCATGCACAGGGAGAACATGCACAGTCCATGCAGAAAGGTCCCAGCCTGGATCTGAATGCTGCAAGGCAACAGCTCTATTAATTGCGCCACTGTGCAGCTCCATCACAAAACATAATAGAAAGATTTTAAGTTTGGAGAAATTGTTGCACAAAAAGTATTAAATGAATCCATTAAGTACTGGTTTACAAATGCCTTTACCAGGTTTGTATCAGGAAATGAACTATGATCCAATCAAATGAGTTAATCTGTAAAATATGAAAAAACTTTCATAGTTTGTCAAATGCTCAATTACAATCCATAGAAACAAGGTCTAGTACCCAAATAAAGAACTAGCAGGCAGGCAGGTGATGCAGAACAGAAGGTATTTCATTACAAACCAAAGGAGCTTCAGAAGGCAAATAATATGAACCAAAACCAACAAGAGCTTGTAATTGAACACCATGGTCTCCAGAGACCTTCACAATTTCTCTAAACATGTCTGGATTTTGGAAAATTTGTAAAATCAGTGTGCAGGATGCAGCTACATACAAGAAGATCCTGCCATGCTAACACGATGAGGTTTTAGCTCAGGCATGAGTTCAAATTATCAATGACCATGCCACACTTGTGCTTAAGGACCCCAATATGCTGCCATCAACACGATAAACCAACATGACCTTACTGAGGAAGGTTTGTGCTTGCTTGTTCTTCAAGAGCCTGTTGACGTCACCCTGCAAAGGCCATCCGCATCTTCCTGTCTCAAGGGGATCAAAATGTAATCAGGAAAACAATAAATATCTGGTAATGAACAAAATAAACCAGGATGAATAAATAAATACTTCTGGGTTTTTAAATTGTTGCCTGTTTTATTAGAATGCTGTAAGTCATGTTTTATGTTTGGGTTTTTTTTCTTGTCCATTTGCATAAAACATGTGATTTAAGTTGGTGTGTCAGAATAAAACCTTGCAATAAAACTGACTGACTGAATTGTCCATTGACCTGCAGGCCAGGATTGAATAAAGAGGCTTTTCTCATTCCTCTCATTCGACCCATTTAATTTGTGCCTCCTTGTCTCCTCTCATTCCCATCCTCTTGCCTGTGATGCAGAAATCAGTCTCAGCAATACCTTTTTTTTTAAGGATCTCAAAATTCTTAGAATACATTTTAAAGGAGAGAGGAAGAAAAAAAAAAGAAGTCTGGAAGCTGCAGTGATACACGAGTGGATCTTTTAAGAGTCTCGTCTCATCTGCAGCAACATAAGACGAGCAGAATGTATTAACTTTTCTTTTAAAGTTTGGTAAATCTGGTAAAACTGGTTGTAATCTGATAAGAGAACCAATGGTTACAGCTGTGAGCTCCAACCTCCTTTGGGTGGTTGGGCGAACATGACATGTAGCATCCATCAGAGAAGAAGAAAGTCTAACAGGCCTTTATGAAGCGAGTAGACAAAAGCCTTTCCTCACTAAATGACCCATTACAGCCTGCTGGGAATTTGCCCAAAGCAATGACTGGCACACTGTCAGAGACCAAATCTTCTGATCTGATGAAACACAGACTGAACTATGTGGCCACAATTATTCAACAGGGTGTATGAAGGAAACCAGGCAGTTTCACCTCATTAATTCTGTTTTCCTGCAGAAATCCCTGTTTGCTTGTTTTCCAAAAGCAGCTATTTTTTATGGTGGATGAGCTGATTCTTAAACAAAATGCTCCTAAATTCTAACCTGGCTCTGCCAGATCTATGTGTAGCCCCGAATCTTCTCGATTCGGTGACACACATACATCTAGAACTGCTCCGTTTGAAACTGTCTATATAAGGGAGGGACATCTGGTATAATACTTTAAGCTGATTGGAGGACAAGCCTGTGTCTTCCTTTGATGATTTGTTTTTAGCCAATCACAGTATCAAGCTCTTGCAAATCTAATCGGGAGAAAAACAAACACATCGTTTCCACCAAGAAAAGCAAAACACATCTTTACTATCAAGAAATACACAAAGTTCTTACATTTGATCATTTTTCATTGAAGAAATCGTCTCTAGTCCTAAAACAGATTCAATATCCGCTTTTATGCGTACATCCACCGGCAGCCATGTTTGTTTAGCTTTGACTGCTTGGACACTTGCTGCCAATCATACCTGAACACCCGCCCCAAAACACAATGCTAACACATGATTGGTGCGAATGTTTTTTTGACCGAAACAGATGATTGTCAATGGAGCAGTACAAGACAAATTTTCATGGGTTTGGAAAACTCCAAATCTCGCGAGAATCTGTTTTGCAGCGCAAGGCTACCAAAATTTTAGATCAGGCTCAGACTGCTGGAGGACATACTGACCACATTTCTTCACTCTGCTGTCTTTATTCTATTTACTATTCTATTTATTCTGACCCACATCAGAAGGCAGGAGGTCTCATACTGGTTCTGGTTTTACTGGAGTCATGATAAACACCTGCAAGGGCACCTGACCACACCACCAGGTACAGATGTCATCGTCTTGTATTAGCCAGGGAGCATTTGCGGAGGATGAAGGACCAGTAGGCCTCAATGTTCTCTGATGAAATTTGATTCACATTGAGAGTATGAAAAATGGGGGATGCCAACGCTCTTGTAGACATCAAGGAGAGCGCATGCATCAGTCCCAGACGAGACTTTGATGGGACTCAGAGCTGACTCCTTTTAGATTTTATTAATTTATTGTATCAAGACGATTATGATATTGGACTGTTTGATGACAACAACTTCTCTGGGCTGTCCTTCTTTGATGACATCATCACTAACCGTCCCTCTGCTTATTCTAGGATTGAATTAAACACATTCTCAGGAAACCCCCCCCCCTCAGCTGGTGTTATTGTAGGATCAACCTGGAGATAATCCACCTGAACCTGAGACATTTTTTTGGAGGGTTTTTCAACAGAATCGTTTGTGGAAAAAAAAAAAAAATTTATCACAAGTCTTCATCCAAACCACACACACATTCTAACATTGTAAAATCAAAAACAGGAAATAGTCAAAGTTCCTAAACTGTTATAAAGTATTATAAAAAAGCATTGTCATTTTCTGTGTGTATGTATAGATATGGATATTTGAATAATTGTAATTGTTACCAGAAGATTTAAAGCACATTTTTACTTTAATTGTACATATTTTGGGTAAACACAGCAGCAAACATTAGTCTTTGATGATAAAACCACAAACAAGTACAGATAACAGGCAAAAAACATCCAGTACTCTGAAGTGTGAGAGAATATTTGGTTAGTTAGTAAATTATTTTATGGAAATCCTCTAAATATCTCACAGTTACACAGCCTGTTCTTTTCATTTTGGCTTCATGATTACTAAACTAAAAATAACCCTGAACGCAGCACTGTGGAAACATTTTTCAATGAGATCTGATTCACCGGAGGTAGTAGTGATACTTGAAAAGGAAACTTTTCAAGGACAAAAAGGAAACACTTAGCATGAAAGAGAAGAGGCAGCGTGGTCCACAGACAATTTCAGTGAGAAAATGTGCAATTAATTCAACTTTTCTCACTTCCATTGCCTGTCAGACATCCCTTTGGCACTCTAAAGCTTTATTATATTTCCATTAATGACAAGTCTCTATCAGTCACAAAGACTTTCTCAATTCTGAGCCACGTAATGATGGACTGCTCATCTGCACATCTGCAACAATGAGTAATTGCGTGGGATCAGCTCTGGGAGTTTATGATGAATGAAGGTTTGTAAATGAGGACTTCGTCATTAATAATAAAGAGACAAGTCATGCAAGAAAAAAAAACCCAAAAAAACAGTAAACTGTTTTTAAACCCAAAATAGTTTCTCACATGCTGAAATGTTTCAGCTGCAGCGATTGGCATCAGTTCCAGAGGTGGAGGCTAAAGGAAGATGGACAGAGTGGAAGAAGCACGGGAGATTTTTCAACAAAGGCTTCGAAGGACTGAAAGAAACTCTGATAAGGCTTGTAAGCATATAAGTCTTTGCCAGGACTTGTGCCGTGGCGAAAATTGAATCATAACAGACAAGAAAAGATAAGCTATAAGAAAATAATCACGCTTTTATGTTCACTGCTGCAGCAAGACAGAACATCTGTTTCACCAGCGCAACTATTACAACCTGAAACAACACTGAGATTACAGCATAAGCAAGTACTCAGTCCATTTAGGATAAACGCACTGTAAAAAACACATTAATACAAGAACTGAGGAAATACGAGTTGAACTTTTAGGAAAAGATTAGGTCTTTTGTTTCAACACTTTTGATTTAAAATGATCAACAGAATAATTGGGAATTTTGATGAGTGGATTCTAATATTTGGGACCAACCATTAGCTGTGACGGCGTTATGCGTTGACACGGGTAAAAACAACATGGCAGCTTGTCTCCTGTGTGACTGACTGACTGGCTCACGGTAAAACTTAAAAAGACTTTTCATCTTGTTAAACTTTCTGGATCTGAAGGTGTTTAGAATAACGCTGTTTAAAGTAACAACGTTACGCCACATGGTCGCGGATTTTTGGTAATGGAATAATGTAATTAATTACAATTTCTAATGTTATAATGTTATTATCGTTAGTGATCGTAAAATACAGTTACTAAATTTATAAAACAAACAATATATACACACAAACACGTGGTTATACTGGGGCTGGGAGGCATGAGAAGCAAGCTAGTTAGCGTAGCCTACTGGTAATGCACTTGACTGTCATTCAGATATCATGGGATTGATCCCTGATGCTGACAGGTCATGTGTTGAGGAAAATCACTTTTGTTGGCATAGTACACGATTTTTTTTTCTTCCGTTACTCACTCCGTTATTTTCTCTGGTAACTAGTTACTTTTTTGTAGAGTAATTCAGTCACTCACTCGATTACTTTGTGGAACAAGTAGTGAGTAACTATAACTAATTACTTTTTAAAGTAACATTCCCAACACTGGTGTTTAGTAACAGAACACAGACCCTCATGTAAAAGAAACACAAATTACCCCGTGATCATTTTTTTATACCAAGGCTTGCACAATATTAAAATATAGGATTTTGAAAGCGTTGTTGAATATTGCAGTGACAATATTATAATAAACCCACATCCCAGTAATATTTCTCTTCCTGTTCCATCAAGACTTCTGTCATCTGAACCAGCTGTGGGCATCAAGAGCAATGAAACTCCATTGGCTTGGACAATATGTTAATGGCGGAGCATAAATGCATAGCGCTATGATTTATTGCAGTCTTTTGCGATATTGATATTGCTTACATTAATATTGCAAGAACAATAAATTTTTTATATAACGTCCAGCCCTAATAACGGAACGGCAACTCTCTTTTTTCAGTTTTCTGCTGGAAGTAAAAACTCTCAGTGTCCACATGCAGAAAATGAGTTGGTGGAAGAAAATAAATTACATGCTCTCAGGAAGATAAAAGAGAAGTTCACATATCACATACTGCATCATACTTGTCAGAGGAGCCCACAGCCAATCAGGACATGTGTTACTACAGCAGAATATGTTTGGAGATGGTGCAGCAGAAGGACAGAAACCTTCAGCCCACCAATCTGACCTATTCACTGAAATGATACTAGATCTCATAAATCTCATTTTTTTGTGGTTCTGTAATTTTTTTCATCTGTTTCCTGTTTAAATTCGTTTTACTTTTGTCCTTTTAGTTCGTTTTTTTACACTATCAAATTTTTATAATTTTATTTTTGTTTCTACGATTTTAATGGTGTAAGTTTTGACCTGAGGAACTCCTAAACCAAAAGATTTAAAGAGTCCCTTCCATTAAAAACAGTTTTTCTGAGGTTTCTGTTGAATATTTTAGCTCCACAGGTGTTCTTACCTTCATAGTGGGTGTGAAAACAGGTAAATAACTGATCTTTCAGTTTTTATCTCTCAAACTACGCAGGTGGTGATAACACCCGAGTTCTACCAAGTCTGAACGGCCTGTATCTGTTTCATCACAACTCCTTTGTTAGTTAGTATTCGGCAGCTCCCGCAGTTGAAACCACGCCTAGCATGCATAATGTAGCAAACAGGAAGACACGACGTTTGATGTTGCCATGCGCAGCGGGGCAGGAAACAGTATACCTTGCTCTCATAGGCTAGTTTGTTAGCCAATCAGAGTCCAGCAAATTCGAATCATGAATATGAACGAGCTGCTGACAAAGCAGCCTGACGGAAGGAGCCGGAACCAGCTGAATTTTAACACAGACAGATTGAAAGGTCTGTTAATCAGTGTTTCCTGACATTTTTTAGATATAAAATGTTTCATATTACTGGTTAATACTTAAGAAATAACCACAAAGTCCTGAAATGTGTATGAAATGGCCTCTTTAAGCAAAAAACAAACTGAAAATCTATACTTTTGAACTCTTACTTGCTAATGATGCCCATTTTTTATGTTTAATTTCAGCCACAAAAGTGGATTCTCAGCTTTAAGACCTGGTTTATGCATCAGTGCTTCACCTAAAATGTCCCCTGCCAGTTGTAACTAAATGATGACACACCGTTGAGGCAAAGAGAAATGTCTGATTGATACTAAGTGGAGTGAAAGCAGTGACAGGAACTGTGAAGTATCAGTCGACCGAGTTGGTGACTCAGCGTTGGCCAGCAGTGAATTTCAATAAATCAAAAAGCTAACTGGACTCTGGGGGCAGCTTTGGGCTGAGTGTTTCTTATTACAGCTGCATAAGTCAACAAAGAGTTGAGTGACAGTTTGGAAAGAAACAGGGAATAATCTCCAGACATTTCATGTTGTAAGCAACTTTACTTCACATCTTTTCCACAGCGCATCGTCGCTCTCGTCTGATCTGTTGATCCTGCTCGTCTACGATGGGGACGGAAATTTAGTTCCATCAAAAACTTTGCACAAAGTCAAGGATGTTTATACACAATACATGCAATAAATGTATTAAGATATTTGTTAGTGTGAATATTTGTTTCAGGAATCTTTTAAATGTGTAATTTTGCATGCACGAATAAACATAAGCTTGAACAGACACGTATGGGTGGAGATCCTCCAAATCTTCAACGGCAATGATGCATTTAAGTGCAGCAGGTGATCTTAAATGTGAAGAGCATTTTTTTCTACTAAATCTCTAGGAAAGAAGACAGAAATATAACTCAGTCTCAGATTTTTTAATGCTCATTACTGGAGCAGAACTGGGGTTAAAGGTGACGCCTGGTTACTGAGTGGGAGTCAACTCTTTCTGTCCTTTAATGAAACGGTAAACCTTTACTTGCTCTGGACCTCCAGCTCGCTCTCTGAAGACTTTCACAGGTATGTTTTTGTAAAGTAGAATTTTGGTAATGAACCAGAATATAGACTGTATCAAACAAACGATGACTAGTTTATATACTTCTGCAAAACAGAAGCTCTGATATGCTGCTTATGGACACCGTCAGGTTCACTGCGTTTTTTTAAAAGCATCACAAAATGAATGACATTTATTATTCCCTAAATTTTAATTATTTTTTTAAATTGAAAAACAAATCCAAACCAAGAACCAAAGATCTTAGAAAATGAGTGAACATACTGTGGAGCAGTATGGATCACATAATTAACCCTGTAAGACCCAACTTATTAAAAAATAGCCAAAAAATTCTGATTATTTGGTACTGGGATGTTTACGAAGCCTTAGAACAAAATTCACAAACGTTTTTTGCTGTATCATGTTATTTATAATAGATTTTTTGTATCACATTTATTCCATTGGCCCTTTTTACGGTTTATTGTAATATAAAAAATGAGTTAATAATAATGCATTCATCCATATAATAATGATGATTTAACCTGAAAAAAAAGGCAAGTGGATCATTTACTGGGAGCAGCCATGTTAGAAATGATCAAAACTATGTAGCAAATATGTTACACGGGCATTATAGGGTTAAACCCCAGGAAAAAAGTAATCACTTTGTGATGGACTGGTAACCTGTCCAGGTGTAACTCCGCCTCTCACCCAGTGACCTGGAGATAAACCCCAGCTTCTCATGACTGAACTGGAACGTGCAGCTAAAGAAAATGACTAAAAACAAGGATCCAGTGTGTAATATTTTAAGAAGTGTATGCATGCACATATGTATACATAAATGTATATGTAAATCTCAATGTAATTTAGAATGTGCATGTAGATTTGGGTATAATTCCTTTAACGTGACTAAAGATGATTCCACAGTAAACAGCATCTGTCATTACAAACACATTAAAGCAAGTCGTTGTGAGTGATGACGGTGCTTAAAAATATGGTCTAATGCTTCTTAGCACTGATGAAAATGCATTTCTCGTTCTAACGAGAGTAAAAGAACCCTGAATGCTGTTGGAGGAAGCAAACAAAATTACATGCTCTACTCAAAAAAGCAAATATAATTAACAGGCACAGAATCTGACAGTGCACCTGTTACAGCTCTGAAAACCCATCCAGCCTGAGGAGTAAATGTTGCAAATCTGCTTTCTCTATAATTATGCAGCTATTTTAAAATTGAAAAAAACTATTTCACTCATTCAGTTGTTTTTTTTTTTAGAAAAATTCTAGTCATTTCCTGCCACGTTACAATGACTATTGTTGTGCTTTAAGTTCACTTTTTTCACTCTTGCTGCTCATGGACATGCATTTTAAGTGACTTCTGTGTTGGTTTGCACCCTTTCTGTATGTCTGTGTGCACGTGTGCCCAATGTTTGAGTATAATGAGCTTGGGAAATCTTTGGTACTGCTCTAATAGCTGCATTCTAAGCGGTACCCCTTGGCTAAAGGGTTGCGTTGCATTGGTGGAAGCTGATGTGAGCACCGAGGCCTGGCAGCCTGTAGCCAAGCCATCTATCAGCACAGCTTAGGCCATCGTCACTGCTCAGCAACGTGGCAGAGTCACAGGCTGACACATGGGGCCCCGACTGGAAAACACAGACAAATTGTGCTTATAAATTACATGCTGAGTTTCATCATCTAAGAGCAGCATTCAGGAGGGCGAAGAGTGGAGGCAAAGAAGAAGCAATAGCTGAACACAGCCAGCTGCATTACACTCTGACATTTCAGTTCTCTCCAAAAATAACTACAACTACTTAACTCACCTTAAGATTAAGACATTCTGCATCTTCTTTATCTATTAGCAGCGAGTGCATCTAAGAGAAATGTCCTATTTTAAATATGCCCATATTTGATGTATTTTAAGATATACAATATCATGGAAGCAAGTACTTCACAGTCAGTGTTGATCTGAAGCGAAGGAGAGTAAAAACTAGATGAGATCTTCTGAAATTAGTTCTGGAAAAAGATTATGAAAAAATTATGTTCTGTAGCAGTTAGTTCTGTGAACAACCTCACTTTGGAGAAAAAAGACATTATTTTCCTCAGATGACAACCAGCTTGTTCAAATCTAAAAAAAAAAATACCAGAAGGGACTTTTGTTTTTAAAACTGCTTCAATCTAAAAGATTTTAGAACTGGTCCTGATGGAAACTGCAGAAATATTAAAGTCCCTAATGCTAATTGAGCTAAATAACCCCTTATTGCAAATTGACTGGGATTTTAAGGTTTATAAAAGTTTTTTTTTTGCGTGAACTCATTTAAAAACATAGTTTTAAGATGTCAGTCATTAACTTTGGCCTGACTCTGCTCAAACTAGCTGTTAGCTTGTCTGTTCAGTCCGAACTAATCTGCGTGGTTCAACAAAAACGCAGAAATTCTGAAATCTGAGGCTAAATTGACACTTTTTAAAATATCAAAAATTTTAGACAACTTAATTTTCTCATTAAAAATAATTACTGTCTACTGAACACAGCAGCTGGTGGAGATTAACCTCCATGAGTTGTTACCCTTGCTAATACAACCAAATCTCAAAGTTTCAGTCTGAGCAGTTAGATCCTCTGTTTCTGAACTCTAAAGCCTTATTAACATCAAAGCTCTGACAAGAGAATCATTAAAAAGTCGTTTCACACTAAAGATACAAATGTAATACTTGATCTCTGCAAGAGAAATACTTCATTCTTACAACTTGGTATTGAATGTGAAAAGAATTGAAGCAGTTAAAGTGGAAAAAAAAACGTCAAGTATCTAAATTAGCATCTTTATCTACAATATTGCTTGTCAAATAATTTAGTTCTTTTATAATGCAGAGTTAAAGGACAACACCACAGGCAGGAACAGTTGAGTTTCGGTATAGAAATGTCTAATGCTTTGGAAATAATCGGATAAATCTTCACATAAAATAATTTCTCCTCTTGTAGCACGCATGAATAATCCTTCGCTGTGACAGCAGAAGGATGGTAGAATGGGCATTGATCGCAGTGGTGATTGTAAGGAGGCACTGGATTGAGTCACACAATCACTCGCAATTACATTGATTGGATGAATCTTCAATGGAGCATTGCAGCTAAACAAAGAGGAAGCAGTTGGAGGCTGGGGAGGACAGAGTGAGGTGATGAACGATTCGCTGTGTATTCTGCACCTGTAATTTAGTTTGACAAGCTGATGAGACTGCACAGCGTGCAGCGCTGAATGCTAAAATGCTTTATGCACACTCAGGTCCTGACCGTCCATTAAAAACACTTGCATATACAATAAGTTCTTGAAAAGTTGGAATTAAAGAACATTACATTTGCTTCACCTGTGCAATATTAATAGAAATGTTTTTATTCATGAGAAAAAAATAATTCCTCTGCCATTTGTACACCTGTTCATCTATTCATATGTTAAAAATCAAACTTTTGAAGCCCCCTCATAACTCAGATGACTGACTAGCTTTGTTTTTTTTTTCTTTTCAATATATATAAATTCTTCCATCTGAATTAAACACATTTTGTTTGGTTTGGTTGGTTTGTGTTCTAGAGTGAACGAGCAAGTCAAATCTTTCTGGTTGTGTAAAATAAGCAGATATGGCCACACTTGTAGATACCTCAGCAGCTTATTCATGAACAGATCTTTAATTCTCCTGAAAGTTGTTTAATATACCTAATTTTATTATATGAGAATGAAAAGAAAAGATGTGAATATTTTACAAATTTAGCTAAAATTGCATAACACCTCTTAAGAGACCACAAATCTTTGAATTTTAGTCATATTTGTTTTATCAGCATCACAGGTGAGTCTACAAACTTTTCATCATCATTCAGTCTTTGTCAAAGGGAACAAACGGTATCAGTGCTGCACCACCCTGAACATGGACCATGGACAGATCCGAGCTGTCTGAAGAGCTCAGAGAGAAGATTTTAGATCTTCTTGTTGAAGTAAACAAAATTCTTTGGAGTGATGAAACAAAACTGGAGCGTTTTGATCCGCTTTTTGTTTGTTTGTTTGTTTGTTTGTGGAAGAGTAACACAAATTAGGAAACATCTGTGTTTGTAAATGTTTATGTATCTTTACTGTTGTCAGTCATTATCTGTACCTCCTGTTGAGGGAGGCGGGGTTACACCTGGACGGGTCACCAGTCCATCAAAGAGTCACATTTAGACAAACAACCACTCACACACACTCACACCTTGAGACAATTAAAACATAACAGTTAATCTATCATGCACAATGTGTTTAAGCTTCATGAAGGTTGTTTTTCACTTCAGTACCTGAATGTGTTAAACTTTTGGGTTTTTTCAGCCACTTAAGAATCATTCAGACATAAAAAGGCTCCCGAACTTGAGTGATGAACCAGTATTGGGTCACTACAGTCTGCACAGGTCAGGTACTAGGACGCTATAGAAAAGTAGTTTAAAAAAACAGCTGCAACTGTCTAAAGAACATCAGAAACCTTCAAAATCCATAAAGAGTTAAATGTTAAGAACACATTATAAGATCACAAAAAAATCATGCTGCTTGAAAGAAACTTACAAAAAGTGTTTAAGAAAGTTTGAAAATTGCACTCAATACTATAATTTAAACATTATATAAATAAATTATAAGACATTTTCTTGACAAAAGCAACATGGACTTTTTTAGGTGCAATGGCACAAAAGAAAGGAAGTGAAAATTGGTTTCCATTTCCCCGTTTAGTTCTGAACCTTTTATCTCTCCTTTGTGCTTTTAATTAGAAACGAGTAAGACAGAAATATGCTGGTACCAGCAGAACATTAGCATTTTATCAGAAACTGACCTACTGTTTAACTGTCCAAAATACCAAATCTCATTGACAGCGGTTGGTCAAAAGATAAAGTTAATGAGTTTCACTTCTCGGCTCCTCGACAATGGCTCAGGTTGAAATAATTCTGGTAACAGGTTGGCTCAAGATGGACCTCTTAATCTTCAATTGTAAGAGAAACATTTTAAATACAATGTGTATGTAGATATTTCTTCAAATTATTACAAATCCACAGTTTTTGTTTTGCATTGTATCTGAGCTACCATCAGAACTGTGTTAGCAAACAGGCACCAGACAGGCTGATTAACAGAGCACAGATATTTATATTGTTTAGCAATTAATGAAAATAATTTAAAAAAAGACCTATATGGGGTAAGATTATTGTCAAAAAAATATATGGAATATTCATAAAAATATATGCATATTTAGCAATTTCTAAATCTATCAAATCACATGCAAACAAGTATAACATCGATCTATTTTATCCGATACACTATTCATACTTTTCTCTCTTTTAGAAACATTTTTGGGGTGTTTTCATTTGTATTTGGCCACATCTACTCTATTCTCTGTTTTGGAACTGCATTTGCACCTGCTCATCACATACAGAGACAATATTCTGTTTAAAGCAGGAGATCCAAAACTTTTCTGCACACTTTGCACATGTTCATGTGGCAGCATTAAGTATATAATTCCACATGTGCCTTGAATGTGAATCTACAATTTTCATAGTCATGAAAATGAAGAAAACTCTTTGAATAAGAAGGTGTGTCCAAACTTTTGGTCTGTACTGTACCATTAATCACTTGGGTTCATTTTGCTTCATACGAGACTCGTGTTTCCATTCAATAGTTTGAAACATATTTAAAGATTTAACCGAGGATTCGGCTGAGACAACAGGGAGGCATCTCGGTCATCACTGGGTCACCAACACCCACAGTGAAGAAACCCAAACAGAGGAAAACACACACAGGAAGGAGATGCTAACACCTGAGGGAACCAAACACCACACCCGCTGGAAGCTCTCAGCTATAAAGAAAACAAATCAAAAGTTAGTGATCAAATATTAAAGTCTGGCACCTTTTTGGAGGTCGGCCAACAAATCAAACACACTGGGATCAAAAGCTCTGGTGAAAAGGGGCCTTGCGCATGTGGCGCTTTCATACAACTTTAAAAAAGATTAAGTACACACTGATGTCATGATACTTTAAGAATGATACTTTTTCCACATACACACAAAATTGTTAGCTAAATAAAAATGTTCTGTTTTTAGCTGGTTATTGTGGGCATTCTGGCCACCTGGCAGTGAAGTGGCATTTTGGCAGTTTTCTTGGTTACGTAAAGGACTTGCAGATGAGACCTTGGTTCAGTCAAACATCCATCTGGTTTACATCGTTTTCATTTTTTGATACAATGCATTTCCGATTTGCTTAAAAACACCAAAGAAGCAAATTTCAGTGGAGCAACATCAACAGTTTATTATTATTACTGATCACACAAAGGTAAACAGTCAGAACACATTCAGGTCTCTAATGTCTCTAAGTTTTTTCTTCACCACTGAAACCAAAAACTAATTGGATGAGAAAAGAAAAACAACTTTATATTAAAGAAGTTTGATTTCTCTTGCGGAGGGGATAACTGTGACATTTCAGAGCTGAACTTCCCAGTACAGTGACATCAAGGAAAAGGGAGTTTATAAGAAGTTGATGATGAAGATTTTTCTGGCTGGTGAAGGCAGACAAACATGCTGTTTGAGGTCATATGATCAGTTGGTGCTACAAATGTTCTGCCACCAGAAGCAGAGCCTCAGGATCTAATTTATCACCCAGTAAAAAGCCCATTATCTGCTGCTCTTTGTTGTGCCATGTGCCCACACTCCTCTATGTTTTCCTTCTTTATGAAAGGTCAGACTGGACATCCAAGTAGAAAGTCCACACAGTGGTCAGGTCTTTGAATTAAAGTTTGTGTTTGTGTTGCTGCAGGAGGAACTGCTTCTTAACACTGAAAATTATATTTGGGGAAAAAAAACTCAAACAATAACGGGCCTTTTTTTTTTTTGTTAGTTTCCAATTTTTAAAGTATCAAAAAGCAGCAGCTAACAAACAGCCTGAGTCTGTTTGGTAAAGCTAGTTAAAGTCTCATTACAGGAGTTTTAGTTTTCTCCATCGTATAAAGAAATTCACATTAGTTAAATAAAGTTAAGGGATGGATTTGACCCTTTAAAGCAGCTTTCAGTACAGGCTGTTCAGGTGGATTAGTATTGCTATAACTTCACTAATGCATTGTGAAAAGTGTTTTGCAGCTGCGTGACAGAAATGTATTAAAGATATTTAGGTGAAACAAAACTTCTCATTGAGCCTTTATTTAAGTAATTATCAGTATTTTAGTTCCAAAAACAAGTTTAATCATAGTTTCACATGTTTTCACAACAACGTGGGAAACCGTGATGATTTGTGGCTCTGGAGTTGATTCAGTCTTTTCAACGACTGAATTAAACTGCACTCAAAACTGATGCTTTTAGAAGGAAAACTAATCTGTTTTAAGAGGAAGAATTGGCAGCAAGTCGACACTCGGTTCGTATCCAGATGAGTCTGCTGTTGGAACAGTTAATCATGGGACACAAGACAATATACAAACTTTCTAAAGGTGGAAATTTCAACAAGTTTATCCTAAAATCAGAACTTGGATTGGAATCTGGGAAACAAAGATTCTATTAAAATAAAAATCATTAGATGTTTGATTTGATAAACTAAACATGTAACATAAACTTAATTAGATTGAGTCAGGTCATTATCTGTCTAAGACACTGTGGCTTGATAATGGTTTAACTTCAAGAGCATCTATGATGCACTTTTTATTTAAGAAAACAATCATTTATTATATTAAATTAACATCAACAAAAACTAAAGATTTCTTTAAATGCAACGATTGAGGAGGGATCATTAAATTATAACAGCTGATTCTATTTAAAATCTCCCTTATAGAAATACAAGTCAGGAACATTCCACAGGAAGTCAACAAGTCTTGTTTTACACATTTCAGGACTTTGTGGTTATTTCTTAAGTATTAACCAGTAATGTGAAACATTTTATATCTAAAAAACGTCAGGAAACACTGATTAACAGACCTTTCAATCTGTTTGCATTAACATTCGGGTGGTTCCGGCTCCTTCCGTCAGGCTTCGTCAGCAGCTCGTTCATATTCATTGTTCAAATTTACTGGACTCTGATTGGCTAACAAACTAGCCTATGAGCGCAAGGTATACTGTTTCCTGCCCTGCTGTGCATGGCAACGTCAGACGTCATGTCTTCCTGTTTGATACATCTTATGCTACAGCTTTTAGCCAGCAGCATGCTAGGCGTGGTTTCAACTGCGGGAGCTGATGAATACTAACGAACGAAGGAGTTGTGATGAAACAGATTCAGGCCGTTCTGACTCAGGAGAACTCGGGTTTTATCACCACCTGCGTAGTTTGAGAGATTAAAACTGAAAGAGAAGTTGTTGACCTGTTTTCACACCCACTATGAAGGTAAGAACACCTGTGGAGCTAAAATATTCAACAGAAACCTCAGAAAAACTGTTTTTAATGGAAGGTCCTCTTTAACATCGCTATGCTCTTGTCTCACACCGTCCTCATTCTGTCCAGCTGCAGGTTCTAAACTGTCTGGTTGTGGATCACCTGAGTTAAAATGAAAGTTGATTTTAAACTCGTCCTCGTCAACTTGTTCACTGCCTCGGAATTGAATGTTTCATTCCCATGTCACTTCCAGTGTTTTGGTATAGTAGCCAAAAGTATTTTGTATGTTTTTAGCTCCATTAAAATGCAAAGTTTAACTTGTGATATGCTTTTTAAATAGTTGAACTGTAGACTATCTATTCAGCCAACAGAATCAGTAACTGAGAAGATCCAGCAGAGGTTGAACTTCCTGCAGCACCTTGAGAAGTTTAATCTGCCACAGGAGCTGCTGGTGAACTTCTAAAGAGCCATTATCGGGTCTCTGCCAGTCCATCACAGTCTGGTTTAGTTCTGCAACCAAACAGACTGAACAGAACTATAAGGTGCAGAGAGGATCACTGGTGCTGATCTGCCCTCCATCCAGGACCTGGACTCCTACAGAGTCAGGAAAAGTGCAGGAACCTTCTCACCTACAATCTCACCTCTTCTTTCTCCTCAGGATGGAGATACAAATAACTATACACCCAAACCAGTTTGTCCTCCAAACTGTCCTCACGTGGAACAAACATGTTTAACACCCCTAATGAAGAAATAATATTTTCTATAGAAAATATATATAATATTCTACCTGTACTGTACTACCTGACTTCAAACCACCAACAAGGTTTTTATGGTGGACGATGCTGCTCATGTATCTCGTGTGTGTTTTATGTCCAACACTGTCTATTTATCTCTATGTCTGTCTGGAAAGTGAACCGCAATCAAATTCCCTGTGTTTGTAAGATACTTCACCAAATAAACCTGATTCTGATTCTATTCTGATCTATCAAAAGTTATAAGAAATGATCAAATCTGTAAATTGCTTAAAGCGTTAACAACTTGAAAGGAAATCTGCAACAAACACTGAACTGAAAATAAAACCAAAATGAAACTTTTTTTATTTATCAGTGCACGAGTCAGATGGTAAAATTTGCTCTATAAACCCTAAACGGCAATTGAAGTAAAGCATAAAGCATAAAGCATAAAGCATTACACGTTACTGCAAAATAACTGAAATAACATTTTCATAATGGCTGTTATTTTGTTTTCAACTCATTGAATCTAAAATTGGACTGCAGAGGATATTTGCTCATCTGCTGGTTGTATAATTCACCTTCACAATAACAATCATCATCCTCTCACAACAAGCAAGTAAATTATGGGGTGGACTTGGCTTTACACACTATGAATGTGTCATAAACAAAACCAAAGCCAAAATTCAAAGTTTGTTGTTGCCTAATTTTAAGACATGACAAGATTTTATTTATTTATTTATTTATTTATTTTATAGCAAAACTTGTCTCATAATTTGATTTCATTTAAGCTAATTCTAAGTTTTATTTTAAAATGTGTTTCTGTGCATCTCAAACAGTTACGTTCATGAACAGCCTCAGCTTGGAGAAACAGTTAACGGCTAGTTTAAATGCAGCTAACACTGAAATGAAATGCTGTTATCTTGAAACAAATCCAATCTCAGAAAAGTGACAGTAGTTCAAGAAAATACTAGTGAATAAACCTTTACATTGCTATTAATTTCACATTAAATTATCATTCCAGAAAAAAAATAAAGATATTCCTCTCTGTAACGCCTCAGGCTCCAACAGCTAGCTGATGTTAGCGCCATGTGTTCTTCAATATAATTAGAGAACTTTACATGTAATTATGTTATTCATCAACATAAATAGCATATCTGGGACAACCAGGGACAGACGTGTGAATATCTCTACCTGAAGGCAGCAATATACGTTGGTTTTAGCTGCATCCCAACAACTTGTTAGCTTATATCAGTCATGTTGGATATGAACTTTATTTCTTTAAACTGAGACATGTGAGATACTAATAATATTTGCCAAAAAGGTTAACTACAGAATGGCAGAAAAATATTCTAGTGCATCCTTCAGAAAAATGAGAATAATTTTTGACAACAGTTAAATTGAAAAGTGCGACTGAAAGTTGACATTTATATTTAGTAAACTCAGACTCACCATTATTTTACCTCTTGTTAAATAAATGTTTCATTACAATCAAAGCCAAGGTTTGTTTACATAAAGTATCCGAGACATAAACAAATTCAGATCCTTGTAAAAGTCACTTTTTCTGCTCACTTAAAAAAGGAAACAGATGTGCCGCTTAGATGAAGCCGTGTATGATCCCTCTCCAAAATGTATCAACATTTAAATGCAAATTAATATAAAGCAAATGTGATTTTGATTGATTGTGTTGTCCTCTAACAGATGGTTTTGACTCTGTCTCTTTTTAACAACTACATTTGAGGAATTGTGCATTTCCAGCCCATCTGTGTGGGACTAATTAATCTTTTGGGTGATTAAATATGTACAAAGCCGTAAAGAAAAAGCATCTCCTTGAGTTTTTATGTTGCGTTTCTTTGGGTATTTGATCAATGTGAAAATGATCTGTGGACAATTGCTTTTGTTTACAGTGAAGGACACTAAAAAACAGACTGAGGAGGTAAAAATGTGCTTATATTAGAGTAAACTTCAGATGAAAATGGAAGAGGAGTTTATTGTGATTACTGTCCCATGATAACTGATCAATTTAAGACAAGCACATATGTACAAAAACTAAAAACTGATTAAAAAATGACTTTATATATATAAAAATCAATCTTCCAAAGTTTAAAAAGACTTTGCAGACGTGAATAGACCATTGCTCCTCAGTGATCAATAGAAAAACTAATAAAAAAACAAAATTATTACTATAATTATTCAGCTGTTTTACAAAAGAAGTTGTTTCTGTTAATCTGTGTGTAAAATCTGTATCAAACTAAATGTGAAAGTTTCAAAAAGAGAAGCAGGTCGACCACAGAGCAGCTAAAGTGTCAAGATAGAAAAGCAATTTACCATGAAAATAGAAAATGTAGCACAACAAACAAGAGGTCAAAGTCTGAGTGAAAGAAATCAGCTGAAGGAAATGAGCTTCACATCCGGAAAAGCTGAACATCATTAAAGAGAAGAAACCCGAGTTTCTGAGGGATAAAATGATCGACTGGAGATGATTGTTTGAAAGTGATATTCATTTATGAGTCTCATGTCTGCGTGAAGGAAGGAGACATCAGCAGACGTCAAGGAGATTTTATTTAGCGAAGATCCATTAAAAAGAAAAATGGTTGATAAAAACCACAAACTGTTTACGGAGGTGTCGGACAAACCAGAGGCTTTAACTATGAAGGATGATTGATGGTTCAGTGAGGTACCTGCAGAGTTTTTGGGGGTTATAATAATATTATGCTGTTCATTCTTCTCGGTGTTGGATCATCTCTTCTTGTCCGTTCTCCATTAGAGAAGGTTTGCTGTTATCCTCCTACATATTGATCGCTGCAGTGACTACTGTTAAAGAGGCTATTCCATTAAAAACGTTTTTTTCTGAGGTTTTTGTTGAATATTTTAGCTCCACATGTGTTCTTGCCTTCATAGTGGGTGTGAAAACAGGTCAACAACTTCTCTTTCAGTTTTAATCTCTCAAACTACGCAGGTGGCGATAACACCCGAGTTCTCCCGAGTCCAAACGGCCTGTATTTGTTTCATCACAACTCCTTTGTTCGTTAGTTTTTGGCAGCTCCCGCAGTTGAAACCACATCTAGCATGCTGCTGGCTAAAATCTGTTAGCATAAGACGTAACAAACAGAAAGAGAGAACGTCTGACGTTGCCATGCACAGTGGGGCAGGAAACAGTATAAATTGCTCTCATAGGCTAGTTTGTTAGCCAATCAGAGTCCAGCAAATTTGAATAATGAATATGAACGAGCTGCTGCTCGAGGCCTGACGGAAGGAGCCGGAACCACCCGAATTTTAACGCAGACAGTTTGAAAGGTCTGTTAATCAGTGTTTTCTGACGATTTTTGTTTATATAAAATGTTTCATATTACTTGTTAATATTTAAGAAAAAGGCTGGATGTTCTGTTGAGTTGTTTCCTGCAGCAAACTGATGTCAGAACCACATCCGGTTGGAGAATCAAGAAGAACTCGATCCAAGTCTGAAACTGGTTTATATCATCTAAAAAAACTCCAATCTCTACATTTACAGCAAAACAAAAAAGTCTGGGATTAACGAATACTGGATATTTTCAGATTATTGAATTTCTAATTCATTTCCAGAACATCAGTTTAGTAAGTAAGGTTATAAATACTGTTACAGCTTTTCTTCTGTTTTTTCTTTCTTTTTCTAAAGTGACCAAAAAACAGCTAAATTGAAAATGTCATGAAATTTGCTGTGTCACTTCTAATATTTAAGTTTCTGGGTTAAATCTTCAACAAACTAACTAATAAGTAAAACAGGTAATCTGGGAAATGTAAACTTTTTAGGATTTATATTTTATAAATTTCTCTCCATTTGTTTTTCCTACATTCAGTCTGTCAGCAATCATGTTGTAATTTAATTTAAATAAGGACACAGTAACAAATTAACTACAGTGGTGTAGCTCAGAGATGCACCTGCGATTACATTAATAACAGGTCTTTAAGTCACTGATTGTCTGCAGTGATTTTCTCACTGAACTCTACAGGAAGATTACCCTGTAAAATCACCCATATTATTTATAAATGGTCCATTCAAAGCAGTTTAATGGTGATTGTTTCTTTTCTATTAAAGTTTCAAGCAGAAATGGCTTTAAGCTCCAGGATGAGTACATTATGCGGTAAAAAAGTGAATTCATTCTTCACATATTTCTTTTTCTTTCCTGGACTTGGCAGGAAATCAATTGAAAACTGGAGCTTCAGGTTTGAGATTTTTTTTCTTTTCATGGAGAAAACTGAATCGTTGTTTTCTTCCTGAAACAAATCCAAACTCATTTTTAAATTATGTTCCTTCAGTTTATTTTTATTTAAAAAATAAGACTCTCACACATTGACAGAAAATCATTCAATATCTTATCATTTTGCATCTAGCCAAGACCCCTGACAACCCCCCATGTTCTAGCTTTTTTAAAATGTCTTCTCGCTGCACTTTGTACAGCAAACTGATGACAATCCTACCAAGTATGACCACCATATCAAGCTTCTCCTGGTCCTGCTGAGGTACAACTCACTGATGTTGTCAGGATGCAGCATTGCAGAAGATCATACCATGCTAAATCAAATTAAATCAAAGCTTTATTTATAAAGTAGTTAATTATGCAAGAAATGCAGCTCAAAGTGCTTTACAAAATAAAATACATATAAAAAAGGCCCCACATACCCACATCCCCTCCCATCCCCAGAAATAAATATTATTCACACAATAAAACACCCTTTACAACATACATCTTCCCACATACACACAAACACATACCTAAAAACATTAAAAGAGAATAAGACACACTGGGCTGAGGTCAGATGAGCCAAACAAGCTAAGTGCTAGCATGAAGTAGCCATGTTATAGAGCTATAAATACCTGAGGCCGTCAACAAAAACCTTCCAGTCTGCCTGAGCCTGAAGCCTGACAAAACCAGCCGAGTTTTGACACAGATAGATTGAAAGGTCTGTTAATCAGTGTTTCCTGACGTTTTTTAGATATAAAATGTTTCATATTACTGGTTAATACTAAAGAAATAACCCCAAAGTCCTGAAATTTGTGGGAAATTGCCTCTTTAAAGCTGCAATCTGGAGTTTTCCCTTTTTCAAGAGTTATGTATGATATTTTGAAATTCCATAAAAGTGATAGTCTGACCTGGTTCTGTAATATATTGTAGGAAAATTTTCATTTTTTTTTTTTTTTCTCAAAGCATCTCGCTGTCCTGTAGGGATGCATTTAATTTTTCACTGAGCGCCACCCAGCATTAGCCAATAGCATTAGCTATCCACATAGTACACCTGTCAATCAACCAAGCGTGCGCGCGCACCCATCCTGAGGAACTACCGTATACAAGTTGTTTACAACACTGCAGAGACACGTGAATCCTGGAGCAGCAACCGCCTTAAATAAACATGTAGAAATATAACTTAACCATGACGTGTCCATCATAACAAAGGTGGCGTGCATGCATGGATGAGAGCGTATCATGGACACAGGTAGGCAGGACTTAAAGGTGCAACACATTTTTTTTTTTTACCTCTCTGAGAAGAAACTCCAGATTAGAGCTTTAACCCACCCAATCCTTAACGAGTGCACAGAAACCTCACCCAGACCATCAAAACTTTTTTTTTTTTCCACATCATTACAGGATTTTCATCTAGAAGGAAGAAGTCCTGCCTCACCAACAAACAGATAACTGGAGATGTGTGCATGATTGTGTAACATGCACAGTTTTTGGACTGTGAAAAGAAAAGAGAACATGCAACGTCCCTGCAGAAAGACTCCAGCTGAGATTCAAACCTTCATCCTGTGAGGTGATGACACTAATCACTGCACTACTCCGGCAGGGGAAAAGAGTTAGAACATACGATGATGCAACACTGTTGCTCTGTTTTTAAAACATCAGAGTAGGTGGTCAACAAATGTTGATGCAAATGATCCATTTAAGAAAGCAGTAAATCTTTCAGTAATTTAAAGAAACCAACGTGAAATTCAAATGATGTTTTTTTTTTCCTCGACTCAACTTGTGCTTCTCATTCTCGATTTATTATTCAGCCTGTAAATATTTTATCAGATTTTCTTAAGTCTATCCATGTGGGCATGTTGTCAAAGGCACAACAGACACTAATATAAATAGGATTCTATGTGAATAAAGTACGAGCCGAGCTTCAGTGCAGTCTGCATAATTCAGTAGTCCTGGAATCCGATGTGGGTTGAATGAGGTGAAAATCAGCATAGCGTTGTTAAATTGATTAGTCAGAGTCTGGGCTGATAATTGTTGTATATTCAGATCCTATCCTGTCTAAAAGGTTTTCTCTTCTCTCTCTTTTCCCTGGTTTGGGTTTCCTGCAGGTATTTGAAAGGGTCTAACCCTGTAATGTTGAGGTGGAAAACCAGGCGGACACGACGTTGGCGCTGGAACATCAGGGGCAGTCTGTTAGAGCCGTCTCTCTCTGTCACTTTCTCAGCCGTCTCTCTGTTATCTGCACTGAACACATGTCCAGCCGTGCTATTACATACTGACTGCTAATGGAGCATCGGACTGAGGTGGACCTCCCATTCACTGTTGGCTCCACCGCCGCCTCTCTAACTCAAATGCATTTCCTTTTCCTACTCTCTGACAGAAACACAAACATGAGGGTGGACAGTTTACTGAAAACCACACAATATTCAAGATTTATAAATATACTCCTTTTTTTAAAGGTCTATGACAAAGACTCATTATTTTCTAGATGTTCTGCTGGAGGGAAAATAATTATGATTGAAATGATGTTGTTCTCCCTGTTTCATGTTTGGCTGTGTTTTCCACTTCCTTTTTGTTTTTCTGGCTGCTTCTAATAGCACAGCGGGACGCCGGGAGAGGACTGCTCAGAGCCTCAAAAAGAAGGAACTTAATGAATTTGATGTCACTCTCTGATTTTTCAGACCCTCAATCACACAAACATTCACAAAAACACAGGAAAACTGTCACTCTCATCTTTTATATGCTAATTTGGGACTAGAGTCAGAGAAATACTCTGACTTGAGACGTGTTTTTAGTTTTATCTTTGCCCGCTCTTTGTCTTTCATCTGTGGGTGATAATGTTTTTGCCCGTGTCTGTTTGGGTTCGTTTTACTTGGTTTTAAAGAAATAAAACAATGGTGCCTGTCTGTCTCCAGTGGTCAGGAAGCATGAGGCAGGGTACATGCTGGACAGATCGCCAGTCCATCAAGCCACATGGAGAAAATAGATATTTATATTCAGACAGTAGAGAATCAACGTACATATAATTACACAGCAGGTCAACATATTCTAAAAGCACGTTTTTATTTTGGAGATGTTCACGTTCTCTTTTGATTATCTCTTTGGACGGGATGTCTTCCTGTCCAAACTAATAATAAATGATTAAAAGAAAAATAAAACCCAGAGAATCACACACCCTCACTTTCATCACTCTGTTTCTAAATCATTCTGTGTGTCGAAGAGATTCCCCGAGGCCAGTCGCATTAAACAAAAGGCAGTGAGGAGAAAGAGGACTTGATTCATGACAATGACCAACGAGCACAGTCATACCCTCCGGCTGAACCCTGAGCCCATTTAATCTGTGTTCCTTACTTTCTTATCACTCCCTATGAGAGGCTTAACGTGCTTTCAGACCCAGCAAACCACATAAGACAATCCATGTTCTAAACCAAGTTCCTGAGACTTTATAAGAGATGATAGTTAAAGGGGGGGTATTATGCGTTTTTCAGACACACAGTGCCACTTTATAGCATATTCCAATGACTGTTACCTTAAGTTGATCTGTAAAAGCTGTAAATAAAAAAAACAACCTTTAAGAAATTTGTCCTCACATCATGGCACCTCGATATTGGCCTCTGTCTCTTTAAGACCTTCCGACACTCCCCCTTCAGCACGCTGAAGAAATGCTAACATCAAAACAACATAACAGCGCGGAACATCACCTTCACGCCGAACATAACAACACAAAAGCCAGCTACAGTGCACCGATTGTAGGACAGGTTAAGCTAAGAAATGCTAACAACAAAACAACGTGACTGCAGTTGAACTTACTGGTGCTGGCTGCAAAGACGTTCTCCTGAGAGTGGGAACTGCATCGTCTTTAAGTTACAGCTTAGATACTAATACACTGTCAAATAAACTTTTGTTTAGAAAACAATCCCCTTTAAAGTGCCTGGCACAAATGAAACAGATCTTTTTCGGAGGTCGCTTCCATATCTGACGACTTTGGAAGACTAAAAAGAGGGCAGCCGTCTTGACATCCAAAGATACATTTCTTCCTTGATGGCATTTTGGAGTTATGAAAAGCGCCCAGAAGTGTTGACAGTAGATAAGCTCAGGAAAGGTGCACTCTCGCAGTTCCACCAGGTGTTTGCTAATTGCTGCTACCGCTGCTCTGCCTGCGTTACACGCGGGGGAGGGGTGCTCTCCTGTGAGGGGAGCAGTGGGCATGAGCTTGGCAGGTAACGAAATATAGGGGTCGTTTCAAGGAGAAATGGGCTTTTCTGGGAGGAATCAGGCAAACGGCTTTCAAAATGGCTGCCATGAGAGTGTCTAAAGATTACTCAAACATACATAAATGAGCTAAAAAACATTTTAGGCATGATTTTAATAAGGGAACGACATGATAACATGATGTAATGCTTGAAAAAGTCCATTTTGCATAAATACCCCCCTTTAAGCAATGGAAGTGGATCTCTGATATCTTTTTAGAGTGGGAATTCTCCATCTGCTGTCATGTGAAAATGTATTTAAAATGTACAACAATAAAGACTGTAACAAAAAAACAATATTCTAGCTGTTGTGACCAATTAGTATCACGTATAAGAACCACAGTATTCAGTACAATGAAACGCCTCAAACTCCTCACCAATTTGCTGATAAAAGTGAAATGCTTGCTGTTTGAAAATTCTCTACAATAACTATACAGAAAGTCCTTGAGCTTAACAACACGGCTCATGCAATATTTATACTCATGTTTACAGTGTTTAGGAAGTTATGTCTGAGCTACAGGCAGCTGCAACATGATATTACTTGCTTTGGGAAAGGGTTAGGATTAAAACTGGAGCAGATAAAGTGGATGATTTCTGTCCATTTAAATATAAAGGATCAAGTTCAAATCTTTTAAAGTGGGATTATGGTGAAATGTTATGAACAATTAATAAGAAACTTGTTTTTAATGAGATTTTAGAACTACTTCCGATTGAAGGAATAAAGATTACAGTAATCTCTCCTCGATCGTGGCCGTTGTGTTGCAGAATCTCCTTCAAAAAAATGAAAATCCAAGAAATATAAACTAAATGTGGTGATTTTTATAAATAATTTAAACCCTTATAAAAATGCAATTTATGCAGTGAAACACAGTAATGTTGAATGACAGATGCTGCTAACACAAAGCAGAATCTAATGCTGCTCTCCGTCTCTTAGCCAATCAGCACCCATGGTACATAACTATGTCCCAGTCTGAGCCAATCAGCATCCAGGACACAGAACCATGTGCTTCTCAGACGTCTGCCATAGTGTCATGTGTATAAAGTCAACAGGGTAAACAAACTGAGGAAGCATGAGAGCTATAAAGAATCCTCAATTTAGTGAAGCCACAAAAAATGAAGCCTGATATCTGGAGAGATGATTGTAGTTAACAACTAACTTAAACAAGACCAAAACTAATATGAAATACTCCTGAAATGATCCTAAAACTAATCTAATCCAAGATATATCACAGCAACCTCTACAAACGCAATTCAGCGAACCCCAACGCTGCTTTTAATTTTACATTTCATGGTTATTACACCCAAAACAGGAAATAGGAAGTTCCACAGTTGAAGCATTTCTTAATGCTGTTTGCACAAACAAATCAGCATCAAATTCTCAGTAAATAACCCTGTCTCAGGAAACTGATGGTGATATTAAAGTTTCTTAAATTCTGTTTGCATGAATCAATCTAAAGGTTTTACAATTAGAGTTGTTTTAAGATGTCAGCATCCACTTTGACCTTGTGCCAGTTCAGATAAGTTAAATCAGAAAACTGAGATTTGACTACAACAGATTAAATCATTCTTCAACCATTATCATTTTCATCTAACTACTTCTAGCAGCTTCAAATAATGCTCGTTTTGTGACGTGTTTTTTCATCCATCTTTTCCGGTTTTTAATTAATCTACCAGAAAAAGCAGCAGAGCTGTAGTGTGTCCTGAAAATGCATCAAAAAGAATCTGTTTCTAACCAACTTTAAAAAGAACCCAACTTATTTCTATTCAGAGATAATGGCTAACTTCTCATCCTGTTCATTGCTGCTATCCATTTTCTGTCTGCATAAATACAGCTTCATCTGAACAACGTGAAAGTGTCGCTGTGACTCTGTAATTCTCCAGAGACCGTGGAAGAATAATTACCTCTCCTGTTCTGGGGTGAACAGCAAAACGGTCGTTCAGGAATCCTCGAGTGGCTACGCGGTCCTACCAGCTGATATGTGTGAGTTTTTAAAGTAATAAAGCAGCAATTGATTTTCATGATCCACTTCTGAAGCCTAAACTCACCATATCCTGAAACTCAAAGCTCCGTGTACTGACTTCAGACTGTTTCTGAGACTAAAGGCACAACGTTTCACTGAAATTCTGACTCAACCAATGACACATTCTACTTCATTTAATCTGCCTACAAAGAAAATGCAAACGCACACAGTGCTGTGAAAAGTAGGTTAGTTTTCCCACGTAAAAATTTGTTTCCTGATTCTTATAATTTAGGTTTAACAATAAAACAATAAGAGATCTGCAAGGGGGCAAATACTTTTATTCACAGCACTGTTTCAGCTCAAAACCCCTCTAAATGTATGTATGATCATCTCCATGCAGTTATCCCGTGTGAATACATTTATCAAATCAGAAATGTGTCTAGTGGCAAAATTGAAAAAGCACATGCATCAGCCAGAGATTCACATTCAGCCCGGGGAGGGGAGGCATCCATTAGTCAAGACAATTTGATCTTATCTGTCTAGGATCTGAAAAAGCCGATTGCATCACTGAACATCAGCTTTGGTCACTTTGTGCTTTCATGTAGACTTTCTTGGTCAAAAATAGCAGATCTTGTAGAAATGCATTACTGGCTGATACATATATCACTTCTCTGTGGCTTCTTCAGATTAACTGAAATGACTCAGTAAGACACAAGTTTATATTTAAATTCAAGTAACATCCTAAATCTAACCCTTTTTTAAGGTCATTTTAGTTCAAAGAATTCTGTTATAAAAATAAACTCTTTTCTACGATTTCCCCTTCTGAGTTTGATGTCAGTCCTCTAAATTACTTCCAGGTGATTCTCTTCTTTAAAGCCTTTGGAAATTAAAAGAAAACTCAAAAGTTAAGCTCCTAAGATCAAAAACAGGGCTACTTTCATAAATTCAGATCACAAACTCACTCAGATTCTCATAGTAATAAAAGCTGGCTCTTTTCTCTTTGTGAGTAAAATGACTTTTGGAATTTATCCTTGATGTTTTGATTATAAAAAAAGTGAGAAAAAGAGGTTTTATTTTTTCATCCAAAACTTGAACATCCAACATTTTAATATCAGCTGACTGCAGCAATTAGTGTCATTTACTGTTGCTCACTTAGAATATCTCCAGAGATTGTGATAAATAACAGTTTCCTTCACTCTGTTATTTTTAATTCCCCATGTGTGCATAAAGTTTCACCCTGGATGTAGAATCTGACCCACAGCGAAGGAATCTGATTTACTCTTCTCATAATCGTGCTGCTTTAAGTGAGAGTGCAGAAGAATGTGGCGCTGCAGACATTTCAAAAGAGTTGTCTATCAAACTGTTCACTCTGTGGAGCTTTGATGAGGGTGTGAAGGTGATAAGAGGCATTCATCAAAGCATTCATATTGTCTGTGTCCTAATTTTCTTCACCATGCTGTAAAAAAACTAGTGATTCATTATTGAAATAAATAAACAGATGCATTTTGATGTCATTATTTCAGATGGAGCAGTAATTCCATCCTGCATTAAATATTAAAAGCTTTCATTCCTCATTGATTTAGGTTGATATATAACAATAAACAGAGCACTTGAATATAATCAGCTGTTAATCACATGTCACATTTAAGGCACTATCTTCAGGTTTTTTCTTCTCTGCCTGTCTTTGACAAAAACAGAGAAAGTGTCATGATTAGGTTTCATATAAGGACCCAAACACAGACAAGAAGGAGGCATGTGCAGGATACTAGCAAGACATATAATAAAAAATAAAGGCAAACACAGGAAATAGCAAAATAACAGGATAGAACAATGGAATCAGAAAATCTGACAGAAAAACTAAGAAGCAGCCTCTATTGACACGGAGGAGGGACTGTAGTGCTAATTACTGATGAACGATGGGTAGGGGGGTCTGGAAACCAGGGCTGGGTTCAGAATGACTCAAGAAGACAGTTTTTATTCTTTAGTGAACTAAGAACTAGAACAAAGGAAATGAACACCTGAACACAGATTCTAAGCTTTTAACTACACAACTTTCAGTTGTAAATTGAGAAACCTGTGTGGATGAGAGACAAAACACCTTAAAGAGTCCCTTACATTAAAAATGGTTTTTCTGAGGTTTCTGTTGAATATTTTAGCTCCACAGGTGTTCTTACCTTCATAGTTGGTGTGAAAACATGTCAACAACTTCTCTTTCGGTTTTAATCTCTCAAACTACGCAGATGGCGATAAAACTCGAGTTCTCCCGAGTCCGAACGGCCTGTATCTGTTTCATCACAACTCCTTTGTTCATTAGTATTCATCAGCTCCCGCAGTTGAAACCACACCTAGCATGCTGCTGGCTAAAAGCTGTTAGCATAAGACGTAGCAAACAGGAAGACATGACGTCTGATGTTACCATGTGCAGCGGGGCAGGAAACAGTATACCTTGCTCTCATAGGCTAGTTTGTTAGCCAATCAGAGTCCAGCAAATTCGAATAATGAATATGAACGAGCTGCTGCTCGAGGCCTGACGGAACCAGCCGGAACCAGATGAATTTTAACGCAGACAGATTGAAAGTTCTGTTAATCAGTGTTTCCTGACGTTTTTTAGATATAAAATGTTTCATATTACTGGTTAATACTTAAGAAATAACCACAAAGTCCTGAAATTTGTATAAAATGGACCTCTTTAAAGAATCAGAAAATAAGTTTTCTTTGAGTTAATTTGTTGGGATTAACATGTTCTGAATTAATAAGAATCGACACCAGCAGCTTGTGCAAAATGTAGACATTGTACTAATAGACTGGTTAACAAAAAGAGACTATTAGGACTCCAGCTCTATGAGCAGTTTATAAAGTTACTTAATCTGGATCTCTCCCTCTCACCTCATACAAGAAGCTTTAAACTAAAAACCAAATTGAGCGCATCATTTTTCTGTGTTGGTAAAGTTGCTGATAACACTACCAGTTTTGTTTGGAATAATGAACCTGTGATAGTTAACAAAAAGCTGCTGGTCTCCTTTCTTCCTGTCCTTATCTGAATGTTTCAGCCTTTTAAGAATGAAGATTCTTCTGTAGGAGTCAGAGATTTTTATTTCAGTGAGAACATGACTAAGAATAATAGCGCTCAGCGATGCGCTGCAGCCGTCTGCACCGTTGTGCACCACAACATTGATTAGATTACTTCCCTGACTAATGGCCACTTCCCCTCCTTTAGAAAAGAAAGTGAATCTCTATCTGATATCCAGTCTTCCATCAGGCTCTGACTCTGTCTACTACTTTTTTTAGCAACAGTTTATCCATCTTACCTGACACATAGGGAGGAAATCATTAAAAAATATTTTACATGATCCATTTTTGTCACAAACTACAGAACATATGTGCACACTGGGAAGATGTTTGTAAACCTGAAGGTCTCAGCTTCATCTATGGGTTGGAAAATTGGGCAAACATACATTTTGTTCTTAACAAAACATTTTTAAATACTTCAGTAAAATTGTTATAGAGTTTCACTTTCCCTGCATTTTAACCTTTATTTTGCCTTCTCAGAGTTTGTTTACTCTGACTATAATCCCATGAGAACGTATCACTGCTTGTAGTTAGCGTTTTTTAACATTAGTCAAATTACCAAAACTATCGAATTTTAGAAAATAACAAAGGAAAAAAGATGAAACTTGTTCCTGGGAATGTTTTGGGTCTTTGGAAATTAAAATTGTATTTTTTTACACTTGTTGAAAATGGGCAATTTATCCCAAGTGTGTCATTAAAATATTCCATCATACAAATTGAGATTGTCTGTTGTTCTGTGCTGGTTTATTAATTCCCTTTCAGCACATTAGCAAATCAGGATCATGATATTAAGGATTTATCAGAGCCGAGGTGGGAAATGAGCTAATATGGAAGTAAAGGACCCGATTAAACTTTAAACTTAGTCCGGTTCTGATGTCTGTCTGTCTAATCACCATCCTCAAAAACCCATGACAGCTTAATGTGTTTGTATTGGTTTCTGTGTAAATGTTTGATCTCTCCATCTGATGTTTGCTCAGTTAATCAACAGCAACGATGCTCCACCCAGACGAGTGTAATTTAGGCCTCTCTGTCGATTAACACTGAAGACCATCTATGTACACACTTGCCTCCTGGTGAGGATTTGAGGCCTTGAGATGTTGGCTGCATCACTGCAAGAGGAAAACAAGAAGAGAACCTGAAAAGCTGTGACTCAGAGATGATTTTCAGATTTAATCCCACCAGATTCAGATGATGGGAAAGCAACATACATGGTCAAGATTTACAACTCTTCAAGATGCAAGTGCATAACATCTGACAAAAGCTTTATCTCGACTCTAATGTATATTTAGGCAGCAGAGATTATATTCAAACTGGGTAACGGCTGAATGCAAACATCAGCTGCAATCATAAAAGTCATTTCTTGGACGACTTTTATCAGTGAGAGACAATTGTGCAGAGGGTAAAGGCATCAGCGTGAAGCATTGTTTCCAACGGGTAAGAGGAAAAACACTACACCTCTACATTCAGAATTGTTTCCTAATTCTGTTCCCTGCCTTCTCATCCATGTAATACCATTCTCTCATAATCAGTTGAGGATTTAATTTCACAGAAAGGATTCAAAACAAATGGCTCCGACAACCATTTGCCATTCACCAGCTTCATCCATCTCCTTCTCATTGAAAATCCTTCTGCAAGGCTTCACTGTTCTCCTGAAATCCATTTAATTTGCTGAACATGCCCCCCCCCCCCACACACACACACCCCTCCCCCCCACACATACACAAACACATATCTTCTTAAAGTTAGTCAGAGAAGCAGAGAGTTCATTTGGAAAATAAATTATGAAAACAAGCAGCTAGTTTCAACCTCATCATCAGGAGGAAGATCTTGTCAACACAGACACTGATTTAAATAAAAACAGAAGGCTGAGCACAAAGTTATCGCAGCAACAGCTGCCACTAAACAGACAGTTCAGATGCTCTGATGGGGGGTTGTATGGAAAGGTCATGAACAGCTGATGTCTTACCTGTTGAAGAGAAATCTTTTGCAGTTGCCTAAGTTTATAGAAATAGAGTTTAATTCTCATAATACTGACAAACTAACGGTACAAGAAGCTACAATTTACACTACTCTGTAAATTTGGCAGTAATCAGTAGGGATGCAACAATACCACTTTTCTCAAACCAATACAATACCAATACTTAGATCTGCATGAGTACTTGCCGATACAGAGTACCAATGCTGATACTTCCACGCAAAAAATGCAATGAAATTGAAGACAGGTTTAATTTTCTTCTGTGCTTCTCACAACAAATGATGGTGAACTCAGCAAAAATGCAATATTAATAAAAATGACCACAAAACCAAAATTTCAAGTGAAAAATACAAATTTTCTGTGAAATTTTTACAGAATTTCCACATTTTAAGTATTGGTTCATGGTATTGGTTAACTAACTGATACCATTATGAGTATCGGCTGCTGGTATCGGCTCAGATACCCGATACCAGTATCGGTATCCCTAGTAGGGTTGTCAAAATAAACGATACCTAGATATTGATTAGTAATAAAACTGGTATCTAAATTAGGTGTTATGTTCCCATGGTATCGATATTTGGGAGTTTGCGTATACGCAGCCTTCTACAGAGTAAACTGACACGTGGTTCCCAGACAGCCAGGAGCCGTGAAGCAGCCAGGCGTTGTAAAGCAGCCAAGTGTCATAAAGCAGCCAGGTGTCGTAAAGCAGCCAGGTGTCGTAAAGCAACCAGGTGTCGTAAAGCAGCCAGGTGTCGTAAAGCAGCCAGGTGTCGTAAAGCAGCCAGGTGTC